>WYDI02021029.1:0-12444 GCA_009867235.2 Psittacus erithacus | reverse complement strand
GGCCTGGGCTCCCAGGCCATGGATGCAGGGCAGGAAACACCTAAGGATGCTTGAGGGATAAAGACTCTGGAATTGCCTCTGCCCTGGGCATTCTCTGCAGGGCGCTCAGGTAAAAAAGCAGGGACCCTTTTCCCTGGCTCCTGATGGACAATCACAGCATCAGAGCCTGTCAGGCCGCACACATCCCGGCCCCACTGCAGGACTCTCTGCTCCTTCACCAGGACAGTAGGCTGGGGATGTCACAGAGCACCTTCCACCCTGGGCACAATAAATACAGGGACCCTGCAGACACCTGGCAGTTCCTGAGGTCCCAGGCCCAGCAGCAAGAGGCTCGAAGGGCAGCAGCAAGACCAAGAAGCCAAGCAGCAGTGTCAGGCAGCGGCAAAGCTATGCCTCACAGAGCAGCGGTTTTGGTGCCCAAGCCAGGCGTGAAGAGGAGGAGATGGGAAACAGGAGGCAGCACCAGCAGTGGTGACGGTGCAGAGCCGATGGAAGTAGACCAGCCAGAGGACCAGGAGCAGCCAATGGAGGTGGATCCACCGCGAGATGTGCAGGAATAACCCATGGAAATCAATGCCCCCACCATGGACAAGAAGAGGAAGACCCAACATACCATCAAGAAGGGCCCATGGTGGGGGTACTCCCGAAAATCGTGGAGAAGCCGTCTCAGTGGATCCACTTCCCACAGGACAATATCACACTGAGCTCTATCCACCATCAGTCAGCAGAGAACATCATAAAGGCTGCTCTACTTCCATTTCGGACACCTGGCAGCTCTGCACCATACCAGGCCTCCCGCCCATCACACCCTTTTCTTAGTTGCCTGGCTTGGGCAACCAAGCTGGGATATAAAGAAGAATAAAGTTGGTTTCCCTGTTCTTCTTTCAATGAGTCATCAAATCCCAGCTTGTTGCATCCTGTCTCTTCTGATGTCTCATTGGATCCAACCGGCTCTCCTTCACCCTTCTCCCACGGGGGGACAAGGGGCTCATCTGATTCCTCTAGCAGCATCCCACCGGCGCTGCTGATTTCAATGGTACTCAACACACCCAGGTCAAAGCAAAGTTACTGTCCAGCCTGCACTGGAGCTCCACCAACAGCAGCTACAGATGCGGAATGTCCCATGGAGCTGTCACTGCATTGCTTCTGTGCAAGGTCCCATGCCCCTCCTGCTGAAAGGAGCAGGCAGAAGGGCCTATCAGTGAGGGCTTTACTTTCTTTCCCAGCACTGCATCTCTTTGGTCCATAAAATGCAGGCAGCTCACCCTGGTTCCCATGTGTGCACTGGACACGGCTGATGTCTGAGATGATGTCTGGCTTGTCAATGCACGTCGTGCTTCCCAGGATCTCCAACGGCGATCCATAGGGCAAGACATCCTCTGTATTGTTATTGAATGACTTGTATTTGGAGAGATGCTCCATTAAGCTTATCACTGTGTTGCCTGGAGAAAAGTAAAGGGAGACCTTAGAGCAGCTCCAGTGCCTCAAGGGGCTACGGGAAACCTGGAGAGGGGCTTTGGAGAAGGGCCTGTAGGGACAGCAGAAGGGGAATGGCTTTAACCTGCCAGAGGGGAGATGGAGATGAGCTCTTAGGCAGAAGCTCTTCCCTGGGAGGGTGCTGAGGCGCTGGCACAGGGTGCCCAGAGAAGCTGTGGCTGCCCCATCCCCGGCTCCAAGCCCCATCCAACCTTGAACTCTGCCAGGCAGCAGGCTCGGGGCAATCCTTCCATCTCCTTCACCTTGCAGTGCAATGTCTGGCATCACTGCCGTCAACGTCACCGTGGGTCAGGACAGCCTGCAGCCAAAGGCACACAAGCAGAGCAAGCAGCCGGCTGACAAGGTCATTCATACAGCCCATAATTGCCTCGGGCAGCTCTTTGCCCAGGGTTTTGTGGACACAAAGACACTTGCCCATGGCAGAGCTCATTAAGTGCTGCCTTAGCGAACACCCTTTGGGGGTACTTGAAGCTGTCAGTGCATAAGACTTCCCCTGCAATCTGCATTTTCACAGTGCTGGCTTTCCACAATGTCCCCAGAACCACACTGAGGGTATTTCAAGGCATGGAGACGCTTGCTTAAATGAATTGGCTAGGAAGGCCTGAAAGTAAGTTCCTTCCAGCTTCCCTTTCCCCGCCCAGATCGCTTTTGCTTCTTCATCCTGAAAACCAAGAAAACCAACCCCCAAGAAGTGTTTCTCAATCTAGCCCTAGGAACCCACCAGACCAAAGCACAATCCACTTGAAACTGGGCAAAGCTTCCTGGTGGAAATCTGAGGATCAGCAGCCATTGCAAGCTGTTCCATTACCGCTCAAGGAGCATCATTCAGGCTATCAGGGAGGTTGAATGCCCCCAGAGCACACCTTGAGTAGCCACTGTGCCCAGAAAATGTGATCGACACCTGGCACATCCCACCACATGCTTGTCATTTACTCCAGACCTAAGGATGGTACAGGACTGAAGGAGTAGCCATTGCTGCCGACCAACAGTGAGGAGCTCAGGTTTGAGCTTCTCTGCACCCTTCTCATCTATTTCCAGGACACAGCACAAAAGCAAGCAGAAGGGGCCCAAAAGCCACCCGGCCTGTGTGTCTAGTGATGCCAGACCCCTTTGAGCAGCCTGCGAAACCACAGGCTGGTTTGGCTTGGAAGGGACCTTAAAGCTCATCCAGCTCCTCTCTAGGCTGATGCTGGCAGCCTCTCACTGCATGGGCTGCCTTGCTCACAGGCAGCAAGACTCGGACCAAGGGCTTGGCAGGATATTGCAAAAGCTGGGATCAGAGCTGCTTCCCAGCTGGAATCTGAAGTAACTACGAGATGACCTCCACAGGGGCGCAGGCAGCATGGATAAGGCTCAGCCTGTTCCTTTCCTGTGCTCCTCTCTTGCCTTCCACGAGAAAGAGACTGCCCGAGTCAGCCGCTGGCAGGAATATGGGCAGCTTGGGAAAACAACTCCAAAACTGCAGGCAGACTTGGAAGGCAGGATCAGACCCATAAACCTTCCTCCTTTCGGGGTGGGGAAGGAGAAGCCTGTTTCTGCAGAGGCTGCTACGCAGAGGTAAAGTAGATCTGGCTGATGGCCCTTTGGGAATGAACTGAACCACATGGGACCACTGTCATAGGGGGAGCACCCCACAGGAGTCCAGCTCCATGTGTCTGTTATGCTCCACTAATGAGCTCAGATACAAGTTTCAGCCCATCCAAACCAACTTGCCTTGGTCCACAAAGGAATCATCATCATGAGGATAATATAATAACAACAAGAATCAAACAATTCAAAAGTACCTGCTAGAGGTGAGCTGGATGATGACCGATGTCACACCTCATTCTTTATATCAGCAGCCAGGCTTGGAAAGCCCTAGGACCTATCGAAACCATACATCAATATCTACCTTTGGACAAACACCATCCATCTTAAGCCCATTCAGAGTGAAGACCATGGGCACAGAAGGCTGTGGCTGGCCACAACTCAGGACTGGCTCCAAAGCATTGCGTGTTCCAGATGTTCTGAAGCTCCTGCGTATCAGAAAGGACTTGACACGTCTTCTACATAGTTTCCTTTTAATTAGATATAAGAGAAGACTGGAGATAAGGCAGAAGCTCTTCCCTGTGAGGGTGCTGAGGCGCTGGCACAGGGTGCCCAGAGAAGCTGTGGCTGCCCCATCCCTGGCAGTGCCCAAGGCCAGGTTGGACACAGGGGCTTGGAGCAAGCTGCTCCAGTGGAAGGTGTCCCTGCCAGTGGCAGGGGTTGGAGCTGGAGGAGCTTCAAGGTCCTTTCCAACCCAAACCACTCTGGGATTCAAACCACAGCACTTTAAGAAGTTAAACCAAAAGTGCCTCAGCTGCTCCCCAGTTAGTTATTCAAGTAGATAACTTTACACCCACCGTTAGAGGTGTTTCACATGCAGCACCAGCCCATAGCTCTCTTCTCATCCACCACAGGCACCACTCAGCATGGCTTTGGCACCAAGCCGCAGCCAGCAAAGGGGACACAGGCCACAAGTGAATAACCACCACCTCCCCATGCCTTCCTTCCTCTCTATTTAATGCAGGAATCATCAGCAAGCATTCTGCTCTACTGCTCCCAGCTCCAGACCCCATCTATAATGGATGCTGCACGTAGGTGGTGTGGGCAAACACCAGGCTCAGCTGTTATAGCAGTATTTACCTTGCTCTCTGCTGCCATGGGGCCCTGGCAGACATCTGCTCCCGCCCTCTGTGATGCCCTTAGGGGACCAGTGCTTTCAGCCCCACGGATGCAGGCAGCATCAGATGTGACCTCTCCCAGGTACTCTCCTCCTCTTCCCATTGCCACTGCCAGCCCTTGCCTGGTGGCTGTGAAGCTGCCTGCAGGCTGTGAAGCTGCCTGCAGGGATGGTGAGGGGCGGTGTGGGCTGTGGGTGTCGGTTTTGGCACTACTGCCTTCAAGACTGCTTCTTCATTCCTTGCCAACAAGCCCTGGCATGCTACGGGCACCGTCCTCTCTCCTGCTGTTAATACCTGCCAGGTGTGGCTGAGCTGCACTTGCTGCAATGGAAACACGTGCTCTTTGGAAAGCCGACGTAACTCACCTGCAGTTGAAGTTGGAAGGGCTGGGCAGTAAAGACAGCGGGAGGCAGTGCCAGAAGCCCTCCCTGGCTGCCCCTCACAGGCTCAAGCCAGCGTCTCAGTTTAACCCTGCAGGGAAAGAAGAAGTCCAATCATGGTCAGGACCAAATATGCCAAGATAAGAAATCACTCCCCCCTTCTTCCCAGCAGGTATTGATGCAAACATAGCTTGGCTTCGTGCTGGGCACAGGACACCAGAGAGGCACCCAGTGGAGCCTGCATCAAGTCTGCATGCCCTCGACAGGGGAGTTACAGGCAGGACCGCAGGCTGCTGTGCTTTACATAACATGACAACCAGGCAGAGAGCAGGGACTATAACACAGAACTGTTATGTTTCATTAAGCGCTTTAGAAAGCACACCCAGTATGAGCCACCCAGCATTTCTATGCACTCCTCTCTTCAATATCAGCTCCCGGCGGGGAAGAACCGACGCCCATTCGCAACAAACGGCATTATCAACGACTGCGGGGCCCTCTCTTCAGTATCAGCTCCCAGCGGGGAAGAACCGACGCCTATCCGCAACAAACAGCATTACGAACGACTGCGGGGCCCTCTCTTCAGTATCAGCTCCCGGAGGGGAAGAACCGACGCCTATTTGCAACAAACGGCGTTACCAACGACTGCGGGGCCCTCTCTTCAGTATCAGCTCCCGGAGGGGAAGAACCGATGCCTATTTGCAACAAACGGCGTTACCAACGACTGTGGGGCCCTCTCTTCAGTATCAGCTCACGGCGGGGCAGAACCGATGCCTATTTGCAACAAACGGCGTTATTAACGACTGCGGGGCCCTCCCGCGGTAGGCACCGCCCTGATGGCGGACCCGGCACCGCCCTGAGGCGAGGGAGGAGGAGGAGCGGGGCCCAACCGCCCTCCCGACGTCAGGAGGCCGCGGGAGCCGCGCTGGCCAATCAGATGCTAGGGCGGTTCCCACGGCAGCCAATGGGCTGGAGGCGCGGGCGGGGCCGGCCGTTGCGCGCGGGCCGAGCGGGCGCGGAACGTGAGGTGAGGGCTGAAGGGAGCCGCGCCGCGGCTCCGGTGCGGGCGCTGCCGGAGCTGCGGTGCACGGCCTGCGGGTGAGCCACACACCGGGCTGCCCCTGAGGGCTGCCCCCGCCCGCCCGCCGGCCCCAGGGGCTGCGCTGGGGCTGCCGGCGCCGCACGGGATGCGGGAATGGTGCTTTCAATACCAGAGCCGGTGTCTGACCGCCTGGGCTGATCGCAGGAACGAGGCTGTTGTGCATCCAGGGCACAGACCTGTTCTGATTCTTGTTCTTAAGTGGGGAGAAAAGATCACGGATATAACGTGTTGTGATTTCTGTATAGCCATCTGAGAACTCCTTTAGTAGTGTTACAGCAAGATCTTTACTTCCACTCAAAACCTCAGTTAGGAGATGAAGGTAGACTAATAAAGCTAATGAAATCCTGGTAAAAGATGCTTTCGGAGGGTAGCTGACTCTTATTGGTGACTTCTGTTAAATGATTTAAATGGGGTTTATTAATTTTTTTTTTAAATTACATTAAGGATCATGCTTAGTGGAGGAGAACTAGTGGATGCCACCGTCACCACCTCTTCACTCATTTAAGTAGTTTTTATAGGTCCTTTATTATATCCTATAATAAATGTACTGATCAGTTCAAGATGCTGTATGCTTTCTGCAGCAAGGAGTGCTTACAGGCCAGTTTGCAGTCAGGAATGACATGAGGTCATCTGTGGTCACTGAATCCATGACTGTCAGCACCTTGACTTCCAGAGTCAGTACATGTATCTGAGTACCCTGTGTGCTGTTATGAACAGCACAAGATGTACATAGCTCGCTGTGTATCACCAGGGATTCTGATGATTCAGACAAGAAATGCTTCAGCGGTAAGAGGATGGAAACTTTGCCCAAAAGTGTAAGAAAATTGGATTGGTTAACCTTGGGGATATTTTTAGTCAGTTGAAGTCGCACAAGCAAGAACAGCAAGTTCTTTTAACAGCCTTCCATGAGGCTCTTAGGATGTCTATAGTATCGTATGATTCCTAGCTTCTATACTGGCATGCAGTAGGTGAAAATAAGATGGTTAATTTAATGTACGTTTTAAACAGTAATGTCCTCTTGTATACCATGGAGTACCACAAAATTCTCTTAATTTTTAAGGTGAGAAAGTGATAGGAAGAGAGAAGCTGGTGACTGAGAACTTGCAGTGGAAGTGAGTGGTGGTGGGTTACTGCTGAGGAAGAGGGCTGAAGTGTTTGTGCCATGGAACTGGAAAAGAACAGTGATGTTAAAAGCAAAAAAAGATGCTTCAATCAGACCTTCCTTCTTTCTTCTCACTCTGAGAAAGCTGAGCACATGCTCGTCGGAGACGTTGCAGCAGGAGCCAACCACTCTGGTTTTGGCCAGGCATGTTCTGCCAATGTTCCTGAATTAAAGGCGTCAGAGGAAAATTTACCATATTTAATTTCACATTCAGATGCAGATCTTGAAATGTGTAATAAAAAGAGGATGGCAATTTGCTGTGCAAAGGTAGATAAAAGCAAGAAAGAAGCTGATGGGTTGGAAAGGGCATCTGATGATACGTGCTTCAATTGCAGGGGGTGTGATCATTGCAGACAAAACTATTTGAGTGAAGATTCACAGCTGGAGTATCTCAGTGCTCATGAGCAAGATTTTGATGATGAGAATAGCTCAAGTGAGTTTTCTGAACTAAGGGGAACTGTAGAAATTGAAACAGGTCTGACAGACCCCATTCATAAAGTTCCAGGGTGTGGAGTCACACAGGAACAAAATCTCACAGACCCGTTAGAAGACTGTTGTTCTGCTTCTGAGTATATCATAGATGACCAGACCTGCCCAGAAACAGCTATGCCAGAGCTTCCTCACCTGCTTCAGGACTCTCTGTCTCTGCAAGATTGCAGTGGCATGACTTGTGATCATCAGGAAGAGCAAACAGAGTATCATAGTATTGATTGTGAAAATATACTTGAAAGTCATTCTTATGGGGTCTGTCCAAATCTTTTTGTATATGACAGTTTAGAAGATGGAGAGGTGAAAGACATGGCACTGATTGATGGCACGCTGCCACCCCAAATGGCTGTAACTGAAGAAGTGTCTGCAGAAACTGGCAGACACATTGAGAGCATCCCAACGAAGCAAAGCAATCCTTCACTGTCCCTGCAAGAAAAGACTCCTGCAGTAGCCATGCAAGTTTGCAAACATGCAGAGGACTTGGATTTCTCCAGTCGTGAAGAATCTAGCATGTGCACACATGGTACCACCTGCACTGACTGCACTGCAAAGGATGCTGAAACCGATATTGCAATCTCTGAAGTTCTCACTAGCAAAAAACCCTTTTTTGGGGCAGAACTTGCAGATAAATCCTCCCTTGGAAATCCCAACCCTCTGAACTCAGAGCTGGTGCTTTGTGAAAGCTTGATAAACACTGCCTGTGCCTCTGCAGTTAACCAGGTTGTGGATGCGAGTTCTGATTTTAGAGCTTGCTTTACAACAAGCAGAAGTACCTGTGCTCAGGTTCGTCTCTTGTCCAGGGCTATTAATACAGAGATAACAATGATGAACACATCTCGACTGATGAGATGGTGCTATGAAAACTGTGCAGATGTTGCTTGTAATACAGACTTCTCATATGAAGCTGGTAGTACAGAGGAAATTCAGTCACAGGTTACTGACATGCTGGAAGAACCCTCAGATGGCAATGCTGCAGTAGCTGAAAGAAGTTCACAAATTCAGGTACTTACAAAAAGAACAACCAAAGAATTTTGATAGATAAAACTATTTTTAACTGAAAGTCGCTCACAACCAGTCTATACAAATGTTAATCCAGAACCTTTTGAAATACTATTTTTGTTTAGGAACAGCAGGAATCCAAAACTGAGACAAGTGGCAGTGACTTAAAGATAAACACTGACAGGTGGGTCATGAATTGTTCTTGGTTTAGAATTCTAGATGCTAGATAAGTGACTTATTTTTGTTATGGTTAGAAGGTTGTCTGTAACTTAGCAAAACTGACAGTATTAAAAGACTGCTGAGTAGTGGTTCCTGTGCTGGAGGGTAGGAGGGACCTGGACAAGTGGGAAGCATGAGCTGAAGACCTCCTGAAGTTGAACAAAGACCTGGACATCCCCCAGTCTGCAGTTGCAGACTGGCCAAGAACAAGTCGAGTGTAAATCAGCAGTGCCTCTATATGGCAGAGAAAGAAAACCATGTCCTGGGGCTGCATTAGCAAGAGCGAAGCCAGTGGAGGAGGGAAGTGTTGATTCTTCTCAGTTGGGTGCTTGTGAGGTTGTATCTAGAAAGGCATCTCCAGCTCTGGGCGTTACAGTATAAAAGACTGGCTGACTGGGGGAAACCCACTTGAAGGGCCACAGGAATGGTGAGAGGAGAATCTGATGTGTGGGGAGAGCTGAGTTAATCAGAACCTACAATACTAATTGAAGGGCTTCAAGGTTTTATTTATTATTATTATTTTAAAGCCTGGTACACCTTGATGAACAAGCTGTGAAGAATTCTGCATCAACTGACAGTCAAAAAATACTGCAGAGAGCGATTGAAGCAGAATTGCAGATTCTGAATGCTCATTTCCTTATGTGTTATCAGCACTGCTTGAAGATTTACAAACTGGCTCTGGAGGAAAACACATGTTTTCTCAGGCATGTACTTTAATGTCCTATTAAATGAAATGGATAACTTAGTTAAAAGGCATGAATTGTTAAATGTTACTGAGGTATTCTATCCATAGCACCTAATAGTCTTTATAGTTAGCATTGTTGTCGAAGAGAGTTTACATTCTGGTAACTGCGAAGTCTTATTTTCAGCCTCAATTTTTCTGTAGCATACACAGACCCAGCAAAATACAGTTTGTTTCCAGCAATGATTTTCTCTACAGGAGGAATAGTCCAGAGAGTCCATTCAGGAGTGAATGAGATGCACAGAGGGGGAACTGGGGAGGAAGTGGTAAAGGAGAAAGAGATGAGGTGAGGGAGGGAGGGGGTGGTGACTGCAGACTCTAGGTGGTAAAGCATACACCCTGTAATGAACCTGGAATTCAACCAAGAAGTCCTGCCTTTGAACACTTTACTATGCCATGGATAGCTATAAAACCTTCTTAACATAATGTCTGCTCTGTAGCTTAGGACAGGGCTCAAGAGAGCAGGTTGTGATGCTGTGAAGCAGAGCGGGTCTCCAGAGAACTACTAATGTGTTCAAGGCCAGGTTGGATGGGGCTTGGAGCAACACCTAGTCTAGTGGAAGATGTCCCTGCCTATGCAGGGGGTTAGAACTGGATGAGCTTTAAGGTCCCTTCCAACACAAACCGTCTGGGATTCTGCATTAGGAGTGAGCTCATGTTCTTTACATGATGTAGAGGAATGTTTTAAAAACTGTGAAATAGTTGGGCAAATCTAGAAGCAGTAAAATAAATGTCTAAGTTCATCTTGTTTTCTTGCACATTTTTTAACAGATTTAATGAGAAATCAGAATTGGATTCATCTCTCTCATTGGTTTTGGAAGAGCTAGAAAAGAATTATAACAGTATGAAAATGAAAATAAAAATGGGTGCACCTTTAAGTGCACTTTCTCCGCTATCAGTTGAGATGAAGTTTTTCCACATCTACTCTTCTTATGTCCCCTCCAAGGTAATTTCTTAATTGCTTTTTGTTTTCAATAGAAATTCTTTTCCTCCAGAAAATGAAAACAAATCTTTTCTTTCTTTGACAGTTGTTCAGAGAGAATCGCTGCACTGAGTAAGTAGCTGTCATTTGTGTTTTAAAATAAAGAAGTGAGTTTAAGAGAAGTTAATCTTACATGTTGTTTGTTTCAGGATGTGTCTTGTTTCTTCAAACTGTTTGGCTGAAAGACTTGCATAGCACTCTGGGTGCAGTGATTTAATTTTAAGGACATTTTTACTCTGCAGTGTTCTAGTTGCAAACTATACAGCTGCATTTTTACTATCTTTATAGCAATAATTTTCAATTTACAGATAACTTTCCTGGTTCCCTGCTTTCACTACTAAAAGCTTTGTCTCTAACCTTAATGCTATCTGTGTTAAAAAAACCTGCAACCCCAAAACCCCAGCGAACCAACCCACCAAAACCCCTACTGGAATAAAAAGACTTTGCTACTAACAAAGATAGTATTAGACATATAAGCATCTGTTCTGCTGAGATTATAATGCAGTTAGGAAGAAGGATAGAAAAATCATTTTAGGTTCAGGAAGGCACATGGTTCTGCACATTTAAGAACTATATCCTGTTACTTTCTGCAAGTGGATATTAAAACAAATTCATCAAGAAGTTTTTATTGCATCAGGTAAACAACTAGTGATCTTTTTTAAATTTCTTGTTAAGCATTAATAAAATTAATCACAATCTGCACAGAGGTTTCAAATTGTAAAGACATCCATCAGAACATCACGCAGGAAGCCATCTAGGTATAAAAGAAAAATAACCTAACATAAACCTAGAACATAGCTTTATGTTTCAGGTGGCAACCAATGCCTTAAATGAAGACTTCAGAGTACTTGGTATACCATTGTAGAATTTAAAACAAAAAATATGTTGTGCCCTATTTTGTGTAAAATTCTTGGCACTGTTTTAGTTCTGTTTCAGGCAAAAGAAAATCCTATTCTAAAGCATCAGAACTGCAAGAAAGGAAGATTTCTGGCACTATGGTATGGACTTCTTCATTACGGAGTTTCATAGACATTAATGTTGTGAAGCACAGTCTCCTTTTAGGTATAAGCATATACAAGAACAGCCTGAAGCAGGGATTCTGTGCCAGTAATTACCAAAGCAGCTCATGTGACCAGAATTTTGATGGTCCTTTCAAAATAAAGTAACTTAGGAGTTCTTGAAGACAATCAGTAGGTTAACTATTAAAAATTTACCTGTTTAATCAATTAATATTTTGAAGCTCAGAAAAATAATGTATAATCAGGTGCAAGTGCTGTGACATGTTTGTAGGACAAACCACAGGTTGAAGGTTTAACTGATGGAGGTGAGCCAAGTGACTCTACTTCATCCAAGACTTTGGAAGAACAACCTAAAGATCAGGGTGAGGAACATGGTAAGCCATCTGTTTCTCATACACGTATTATTTGTTGGTTAAGTTGTTAGCAAAACCCCAAGCCCTGCGTAAATCATATATGGATACTCAGCTGTGCTTTCTGTGATGGAATGTTTGATACCATATAGAGAGAGCTGATATAATCAGCTCGCTCTGTATCTACATTCAACATCTTGGAAAAAAAAAAAGTTGCTACTTAAATCAGAAGGGAAAACTGATATGTGTCACCTCTTTGTAATGCAGTATCAAGTCACGTAGGTAGTTGGAATCCTCTTAAGCACAGAGATTTGTTATTTATTCATATGACATATTATGGTCTAAATTTTTACACACTGAAATTTATTTCAACCGTCCAGGCTGTGTGAAAAATGAAGAAGGGAATGAAGATTGGTTTGATGCTAAAGAGATCTTGACAGTAGCAAATTCTTCAGTAATAGCCAAAGATACAAAAAAGCAACAAGAACAAGACACAGTTGATTTAAGGGGTGAGGTTGTGTGCTTTAAGCTGCTGTACCTAATAATGGCATGGGTTTGTTATTTGAGTGTTCTGATCTTTCCACAAGCATAAGTGAACCCAGAAAAAATGCTAGCTAGGTTTTCACATTCTTTTTCATTGACTTGCCATGAATCCTTGTGCAGATACTCAGCTCCCTTCAGCCAGTTTTCCTTGAAAACTTCACCTACAGTAGTTAAACTCAGTTTAGTAAATGTCCAGCCAGTCACCTAGTTGGATATCTTCCTTTTTTTTCCTATTCCTCCTCTTTCTGCTCCCTTCTC
>WYDI02021027.1:0-42708 GCA_009867235.2 Psittacus erithacus | reverse complement strand
GCTGGTCTCAGCGGGTGGCGTGTGCTTGTGTTTCATCACAACATGCATTTTTGTTATCAAAGCCTGAGCACTTCGTCCCTGCTCATTGCTTGGGGGGCCAGGCAGGTTGGAACTGCAGGTGGATAGATGTCTCCAGCTGACTGATACTTTCATTTGCAGACAACCTCACACAGCTACATAAAGGTATATATTCTATAAGCAGCACATTAAACTCATGCCTCCAAAGAAATCCTTTCTTTGTACATTGACTTCGTTTAAGTATGTAGATTACAAAGAATAGACAAGGGACCTAATTGTCATCTTCAAAAACACAAAAGAAAATTACACTGATGGCACAGTTAAAGCACCTGGAGTAAGAAGAACAACCCACAGAAGGACTTATCCTTATTTTTCCTAGAAAATGTACTAGAAAGGAGAAATGGAACATACTGTTAGGCTGGGGATTGGACTAAAATCTCATTGCTGCTAATAAATGCTACCCATGTTTAATACTAACTCTGAACTGGGGACACTAATAGAGAAAACATAATACCCTCATATAACAAACAATAGTATTTGCCAGCAAATACACATGCCATATTCAATACTACAGGCCAAGGGCATGGAGCTAGCAGGCAGCAGCTGTGTGAGCTGCATGAAAAGGAGGGAGAAAAAGGCAGGAAAAACCTTGCAGAGCTAGAATCCGGGGTAGAGGGGGGAAAGAATCAATAGACTGAGACCCTTCAAATACAGCATTTAAATGGGCAAACAAGATGTCTGCTGTTTGCTTCTTGCTATACATTCTAGGAAACAGAGCACTGTACTTTTTATTTTTTTCCATTTGTAAATAAATATTATTGCAAAGAATTTAACACCCTTTGCTCGCTGCTGCTGTCAACTGCCGGATGGCCGCGGTTTCTATTTTGTTATTCATGAACACACAGATATATCTAAGCAATTTGAAACTAGAAACACACAAGAACAATGTTACACTAATTTATAAAGACCCACAGGTGCCAATTCCATTTTCAGGCCCATCTTTCCTGCTGTGAAAAAAAAAAAATGTGAAAAATAGCATTCTGGAACATTTAACACCATCCTAACCAAGACTCCTACCTTGACAATGCTTTTTAGATCCTGCACATACATCCTTTCTGTCTCCAGAATCTCCTGGACAACTCTGTCTACATAGAGGAGCTTGGGACTGGTGGGCTCTGTGACCAGAGACATTGCGCAGTTTTTGCTGGCTCCTTTTGGTTCTGCTTTCCTTGGCACGCTTAGCCTTTTTTCAAGGCTTTCCTCAGGATCCTCTTGCTCTGCAGAGTTTTTGCGTGGTTTGCTGCTGGAAAATCGCCTGGCAGGGACCAGTTCTAGCTTGATGGCACCTGCTTCTTTATCCTGGTTGAACAAGCCCAAGTGGCTGTTTGAAACCAAGGTCATTCTGCTTCCAAAGGAGCAGTGGCTGTCCCTGGAGGAAGCAGAGGAGGAAGTGGAACTAAAGCTGACGGGACGGTCACTGTCTGACAGGTCCATGGTTTTTTTTTCACAGTAGCGGAAAGGTCTGTTCTCCTTGTGCAAATCTTCCCCTTTCTTCTTGGCATCAAGGGCCTCTGTCACAGCTGGTAAATCATCAAGAGGCAAGTGGAAGTCATCTAAAAAATAAAGAGAAGATGGGGGTTTACTGTTGCTGCCCCACATAACAAGAAAGTTGACAACAGATACTTCTAAGGCTTTTTGAATGAAAACTGCCACAAAGTTATTTTAATTTAAAGGCAACCAGAATAATGCAATTTGGGGGTCTCTGTGTCTCTAATGCTTTTTAGATGGTGAGGATCCCCCACTGGGGGCTGCAACAAAGGCACCGCATGCCTCCTGCTCATGTATGTCTCCGACATGTCCTTCTTGTGCCCGCATGCTGGGCTTGGTGCTAGTGCATGCACTGCCCAGGCTCAGCATACGAGAGAACTAAGACTCAAAGATTTTTCCCTAAGGTTAAGAAAAAAACATCTGTCAGAAGCAGTCCCTGCTATTTCCAAACTGAGCATTAACCCCAGTTTGGAGGCTTTGGAAAACTCTGTAATCTCACAGTGATACCAGATAGTGTCTTCCATTTTTAGTACTGTAAGGCCAACAGTTAAACAAAATCTAAAAGCAGTTACCAATTACCAGCTCTGTGGCTTGTAAAAAAACACTAAAACTGCAATGATTTCCCAATGAAAATAATGTAGTTTCTGGGAAAAAAAAACAACAAAAAAGCAAAACCAAACCAAAGCAAAAAAATAAAAGAGTTCCCGCAGGAAGGAGTGCTGCCAGTATTTTCTACTGGGAAAATAAGTCATTCTAAAACTGTTCAGCTTGAGCCAGAATATTACCCCCTGCTGAACTGACCCAAAGCTGTTTATCAGATCAGTGCAACAACAAAATAAGATGTCAGTCTTCCTGTCGGCATTTCAATTCTACTTCTTTTTCATTGCCAAAATGCCCTACAGGACACTGCTTATGATGCAATGCAGATTTCTTTTTTGCCAAGTTGTGTGTGATGCACCATGAGAATGTGCAAAAGCAGCTGCAGGTAAATTCAATACTTCAAGGTCTCACGTCAGTAAGAACAGTCCAGCCAAAACATCTTGCCTCAACCAATTCAAAGAATTTCAAAATGTCTGTCCCATGAAGAAGAGAAACCTAGGACAATTTAGGAAGAAAAGCAACACTGAAACTACCCACACAGTGGTAGCTTAGTCCTTATTTTACTCCAGCAACAATCTCATTTTTCAAAAGTCATACTGGCAATTACAGCTCCAGACAGCAGTTTCAGTAAAGAAACCATAAAGCCAGTAATCTGCAAATTGAACCCACCCAACCTTTAAGGTGGCCCTTCTTAACCTGAGGCAAACTTGCTATGCAATTACAAGCAGAAACCTCCTGGCCCCTGCTCCTGCTGCAGTTGATCAGGATGGGGGAAGATTTCATTCAAAGCAGAAAGCCACACAGTCATTTTTCAAAACAAATCCAAAGCAAACAACAAAAAAAGAGTTTGACTATGATGAATGCATAAGATTTTATTTGTACATGAGTAATTAATACTGCTATTTCAGTGATGATAGTATTAACTTTTGTTAAAGGGAAGTTTTGCCCTCAAGGTAACACATGGAATTACCCTGAAAGTAATTTGCTCATTACATGGGTCAGAAATTGGCCATTAGATTAAAAATCTAATTTGGCACCTCTGTATCCCTAGTTTTACCTTTAAGTCTGAAAATCTGTAACCTTTCTTTGTGACAGGTTCTTCTGGTTTTGCAGTATAAAAGCATATTTTCTTACAATTCTGTAGAAAACTACATCATATACAACTCCAAAATAAAAAACAAAGCAATAAATAGGGAAAATATTTAAAACTGGAGAGGACAGTGAAGTTCTCTTGTTTCTAAATGGGTACGGACAAAGATGTTTGCCTTTCTGTTGTTTGTGATAAGAAAGCATGCATTTTTGATAAGAAAGAATGTATTTTTATTATCAGCTTTGGATCATTTTTCATGTTCAGTTAGAAAGCACAATGTTGCTGTGCAGATGTAAACCCCCTTGAAAAATGCACAGGATAAGCAAGATAACAGCGATAGCCTTCCACTAACTCACTCAAAGATGTTTTACTAAAATTACATGACAAAGAAACATCTAATTAGCCTCATTTAGGGGGGAAATAGAGAGTTCCTGTGACATTCCATTATTCCATGCTCTTTTCTCCCTGTTTCACTGATATGCAGTCTGCCTCTCAGATAACCTGAAGGCATTGATATGTAATATTTGCTTCACAAACAGTGCCAGGTTCATTAATACAAAACCCAAACAAAACAGAGTTCAGGTTAATAAAATTGGGGTCAGAATAAATGTTTTAAGCAGGTTTTTTCATAAGACATACTTGCAGCCAGAAGCATTTGGAGATCTTTAATTGTCTTAGAAAAATAAAACAAACCAACCCCTTATTTTCTTATTTAATAGCAATGTCATTGCTTACTGAAAAAAACCCAATGAGGATTAGTTACGATAGTCAAAATGGGCTTGATCTTTAACCCCTGTATTCCCACAGACCTTGGTGAAACCCAGGCACCTGCCAGGCATGGCTAATTAATTGCATGCAACATGTTTAACTCAGATTCCTCCATTTTTTATACAAATGACTATTCCTGTATGTTTCTACATAGATTACACCAAGCAAACTATGGCCACTTGGAAGTCTTTTGGTCTTTTGTCCTCCAAGCTTCATCCTGGTTGCCAGCCTCAAAAGTTACTTTTTACTTCATTCTTATTTCTTCTTCAATCAGATGTAAATCAGTCATTTGGCTTCTCTGTGGAGAGTTTTTGCTAAAATTTTACCCACTGCATCTCCTACCAGCAAAACTGATTTTTGGGGGTCTGCACAGATGGCAGGCATTATTCCTGCAGGGCAGCAGCGAGGCATCAACACAGCTGATGAACCCAGCAGAAAGGCAGGATGCACAGGGCCAGGGATGTCAGTGTGGCACAAAACCAGGAAGCAGCTTTCTTTCCTCAGCTGGCGAGTCCTCTACCAACACTTTGCACCCTGCCCATGAAAGTCAGGGCTTGGAGACCAGTCCTGGCTCTGGCCCAGCCCTCAATATCTGCCTCCGCTACAGGTAGCTGTTACAAACCTATAGCCCTTCCCAATAACACATGATCTGTGAATCTTCCAAGGCTTCACAGGTTATCTTCACAAACACCTCTAAGACTAGGTAGCAGTACCCCTGCTGTATTTTAGGGCTGGTATTTTAGATGATTTCTACAGTCACAAGTCCATCAGGACTGGCAGCAGCTGAATCCAGTTCATTGCCCCAGCCACGTACCCACCTCCTTCGCTCTGGGCAGGGTCTGCATTTGGCTTTTCAGAGCTCTGGCGAATTTCTACTGCAAAGTAACTTCACTCTCACACCATGTACCTGATGACTGTACCAACTGCCTGATGTAAAACTTCACAAGTGAATTCATGAAAGCGAGGGTAGAGGAGAAAGAGCCTCCCTCTGCATATCATAAATGACCCCATGCCTTTACAAACCCTGTAACCTCTTACGAACTGCTGTCTTTGATACAAACTTACTATAAAAAGCAAGTTCATTTCTCCCATGCTCCATGGGACAGATTTATAAGCCCCCTCCACACCAGCCCAAATTTCAGCAGCAGCACCACCAGCACGTAGATGCATTCACCCAAACTCAGGCTGCAAAACAGTGTGTGTAACTGTAGGCACCCCCAGACCCTTGCAGAAGCACACACTCTGAACAGGTCTTGAATGTCCTGACCCATGCCTGGCCTGCTTCACTGCTTTTTTTGTTCAGCATTCTTTTGTTTACTGAACCTTTTCAGTGATGGACCAAAATAACATTGAGAACTTTTGTGATCTGTGAATAACGGTATTTAATTCGGGGGGAGGAGGGTGATCAACTTAAATTTGCATACTTTAATTAAGGAATAACAGTCATTATTTGTTAGTTCAGCACTGAAATGAGGATAATTACTACTTGTCCCTACTCACAAGGAAACATGCTCCCCAAACAAGGTCATTTCTTGTTTGTGCCTTTGCATGAATTCAGTCAGTCTTTCCCCCCCAGCCCCTATAAATGCCCCTGCTCTCTCCTGCTCCCTATCACACACACACACACACTGGCATGGCACAACCCTGGAGTGCTCCTCACAAGAACACCAACACATCCTTACCCCACACTGGTGCAAGGGCAGAGAACCCCCACATTTCACAACAGGCAGCTAATATTAGTTGTAACATTGAAGGCTCACACAAAGCAATTATCTTGGCTCCTGTTTTCTTTGTGCAATCATAAACAAATTCTCACCAACAAATGCATATGGTTCTTCTATCACTTGCTTTTCTTTAATACCTCCTTCCTGTAACTACATTCATGGTAATGATAAATAGTTTTTCATTATCTCTGCAGCTTTGGCTACTCTAGAACATTATCATACATTAAGAGATAAAGTGCTTTAAGTCAATTTTATATTTAAATACAAAGATCCCCAAGCCCTATCAAACTATAGGTTCCTATTTCTCCAAGTTGTTTACTGCACATGACATTTTAAGACATACTGCATGACTGAAAACTCACAAATCAGTTTCTATTCCTAATAAGTACTGTTGTTGCTTTTCTCCTGGCATGAAAGGAGCACCTCAGATGTTATCTACAAAACATATGAGTAAGTCAACAAAGTCAACCTTACCAGAAATTACAGGCTTCACATCCTCTGGAAGTTTAGCTACATGAAAGTAATGAGACTACAAGAAATCTTTCCTGTATTTTCCTTCAGATATTTTCATATTTCAAATAAAGTATTCATACTGTGGATACAATTAAGCAAGACTGTTTAGAGCAATTTCTACATTCAGTATCAAATTCAAATGTTATTCAGCTCGCTGACTGAGAAAGATTAAAATACATTTGCTACAAGAATCCCAACATGATCTTAAATACACTCCCTATGTCCTCTGCTCTGAATATCGTCCACATGAAGGTCAGCAGATTGTTTCCATATGAATGCATATCATTTCTAAAACTAACAGCCTCTGTGAACAAAATCACATTAGAGAGCTACAATATTTGCAGGATTAGATCTCTAGTTTGAACTGTCACAAACAATATGCTGCCACGTACTTTAACTGAACTTTGAGCAACAAAAGTCCCATTTATTAGATATCTTACAATGAGGGGAAAAAAGTCACCAATTAATGTGCCTCTGTCTCTCAAATTTCTGTCCCTCTGCCTTCCCTCCCCTTCCTCCCCCTCAATATTTAAAGCAGAATCAAACACACTAATGTACGAGAACATTATTGCAAGGGAAAATCCTCTGCCACAGTATCTCACCACTAAGGAATGCCTCTGGCTCCTTGCACCCAGGACGAGCAAGTCCTCTCTATTTTTCCAGTCCTTTCCGAACAACTCACGACCTACCTGTGTGGCAGAGGAGAGGCGCAGGCTCTGCCTTCAGCTGTTCCCGAATTACCTCATTGGGCATTCAGGTAAAATGAGAAGCTCTTACTAGTCTGTACAGCTCCTTAGCCAGAAATATTGCATGAGTCAGCTTTTATCTATCAAAGCCCTAAACACAAAGGCTTTACAGAAACCTGATTCACAACTTTCTCACTGTCTTTCTCCCAGCGCACCAATAGTCTTCGGCTTTGCTAAGAGCCTTAAATGAAACATGACATCATGCAATTCAGGGACAGGACAATGGGCATCGCTGTGGTAACTTTCAAATGCACACTTCATTGAGCAACACCCACTAACTTCCATTTTTCCAGGCACAACACTGAGAAAACATCAAATAGAGCCCCCACTTCCAGAGCATCTATTACTCTTTGTTCCTTGATTTGCAGATAATATTGATAAGCATGTAAAGCAAATATATCACCTGCTGATATTGTGAAATTGCTGTGTTTATGTTAGAAAATCCCATGAACATGCAATGCAATAGGATGATCCTCCGCAATATCACCAGTCTGGATCCTGTTCTGCCCTAACACAAACAGGATCAGGTTTTTGCAGGGTGCTTTCAAAGCTTCAGTGTTTTGTTGCTCTTTTGGGTTTTTTTTTAAAAAGAGAGAAGAAAATGTGAAACCCTCAAGTGCTCTGTGCTAAATCACAGTAAAAGAAAAAAGAAAAAGAAAAAAGAGTTTTGTGGGGAAGGGGGCAGAAGATGAACAAGAGAGAGAAGAGGAACAAAGATGAAGAAACAGAGAGAAGGAGAAAAATTAATATAGACTGGTGTGAAGCAGTAAGAAGGCTGATGGCTCTCTTGGCCTCTCTTGCAGAGGGTGTGGTGGCATTTCTATCTTGGGCTGGTAGGCAAAAGAAGTCAAAAGAGTTCACAGCTGCTGACACCACCTTCCAGGTGCACTCTCGCCCTCAAACCTAGCATGCAAAGAGATGTTCTGTCTTTAAAATCATACTTGAAACTCACTCCCTCTCCTTGCATGTAACATGGTCTCAGCTTCATTCTGAGTTTTCCTAAAGAGTTTAGTCCTCAAACAACGCTTTTCAGCTGGAAACTGGAGGTAGAAAAGGGAAGTGAAAACAGCCTTGAGATCATTTACAAAACGGAAACGTTTTGATCTGAACTTCAGAGCTGTCCAGCTGAAAGTCCCTCTTACCCACGCTAAAAGATCAGGTGTTTACAACCTGTTGCCATGCTGCCTTGTTTCAGATCATTGATACATGGTCTCTCACATACATTCTCCAGTAGTTTTTGAGGTTTGCTTTGTTGGTTGTTTTTTTAATACTTACATATTTACATTAAAAGATATACAAACACATGCACACTTTTTGAAAGATCTGTACAATACTTCAGACAGAGCCACCATGTATCTGTAAATCCTGGGTACACTCGGACACAGCACAGCTGACACGTTCCAGCGTCCTCAGTGTATAACACAGTGCAGCGCTCACGTACTCAGTCAAAAAACCTGAATGTGACCAATTTACCGCACATTTGCTATGCTCCACATTCACACATATTTCTGCCAGGAGCTAATGATTCATTCCTCTGGACCTCTGTTTCCTCACACCTTGCGCCCACCTTGCTTATGGAGCTTTTATAATCTCTGAGGGAGGTTTTAACTAACTCCTGAGCAGACCTACAGAGCATCAACCAGCCACAGGGCACTGCTTGTTCACTTCTGTGAAATCCTATGATACACAAACACCACCATCAGTTTTGTCATTTAGAAATGACCAGCCTTCTCAACTCTCAAATCCAGTCTTGCATCTGACACAGGGGCAGACGGTGACAGAGAACTTCCCACATTTGCTTCAGCAGCCTAAGTATAAAAGCTGGGGCTGCAGCGACACATCGTGAGCTTCAGTAGCTGGTGTGAACGGGCACAGTGAGCTTTCATGAGTATTGGTGTGGGTGGAGGGGAGAGGGGGACAGAGCTGAGGTCCTTACCATGCTCTGCCTTGCTCTTCCATCACTGCACATCCACATTTGACCTTACCTCTCTCTTACATCCCCATGTATCAGCTAGTAGAAGTTTACCACATACATGAGGATTTCCTCAAGAACAATCCTTCACCCCCCATCACTTTAAGCATGCATAGCACTGAGAGCTGTCAGTGCAGGGGTTTAGAAACTCAAGTGCATTTGTTTTACTGTCTAATGCGCATTGTCAATGAAACAATACACACATGTGCCAGAAAAGTAATGGATTTGTCCCGCTTCTCATTTTCTAACATTTCACATCCCAAGTTTGGCTTTTGCTTATCTGCATTGTCTTTTATGACCTGCATCCCTCTCTTTGCCCCATCTCCTGCTCCCTTCCCATTGTATGCACAGAGCCAATATGACCCCATTATTAATGCATCAGGATTAGGAGTTCAGAGGGTGACCTGTTTTATTTTGGTATAAAGCCTGTATTTTTTTAAATTTGAAAAATAAGTGGAGTTTACAGAGGTTATGAATTCTGTTATTCTATAATTCCCAATTGGCCAAGGATTTACTGAAGAAATAAGTTTTCCTCAGCAAAATTAAAAAAATCAAAACAACAATAAAGAACCCCAAAAGAAAAGGAAAGGAAAAAAAAAAAAAGAAGAGCAAAAAACCCCAAAAACCCAAACCAGAAAAACTGTAAGTCAACCACAGGGTACACTGAGACTTAAGGACATACTGACACCTTCACTGAAAGTGCAGTGTAATGTATTAATAACTCTCTGCAATGCAGTAGCAGTATACAGTATCTGTATACAGTACTGCAGAGACACCTAACAAAAGGAACAAGTCATCACATGCGGCTGATGTACTGCAACACAAATAGAGCATATGGATCCAGTCCTCCATTTATAGGCCTTTTAAAAGGATTGGTTTTCATCTCCTTGTGAATTTTGAAGGTTTGCTTCTCTCCTCTTTTAAAAAAGATGGCCTTATTCTGTTTGCAATCAGGGCAAGAGAAAATTCAGCAAAGACATGTTGATGTGAATATACAGAGGAATAATACCCTAGATAACAATGCAGCCAAAGTTTTTACGCTCTCTTCTCCCCAGCCCATGCTGGCATTTAGTGAAAAAGAGTAAAAATAAGTGTTTAACATGATGCTGCTTGAATGTTTTAGTAGTTTTACGTTCAAACTTCAGTGCTGGCACCCAAATAAAATTCCACATGGAGTCTTCCTTCTGCCCAGCACCATACAGAATCAGGTCTTGCTGCTACACACTACTAGTGTCTTTCCATCTGTCGTGGTTTAAGCCCAGCCATAACTCAGAACCACGCAGCCGTTCTCTCATTCCCCTCCTTCCCCTACCCTGCTCCTGGAGGGATGGGAAGGAGTATCGAAGGAATGCAACTCCCACGAGTTGAGATAAGAACAGTCCAGTAACTAAGGTATAACACAAACCACTGCTGCTACCACTAATAATAACGATAAGGGAAATAACAAGGGAAGAGAATACAACCACTCACCACCCGCCGACCAATACCCAGCCAGACCGAGCAGTGATCTAACCCTCCCAGATAACTGCCCCCAGTTCATATACTAGGCATGACGTGCTGTGGTATGGAATACCTCTTTGGTCAGTTTGGGTCAGGTGTCCTGTCTCTGCTTCTTCCCAGCTTCCCCTCCTCCCTGGCAGAGCATGAGACTCAGAAAGTCCTTGGTCAGAGTAAACATTACTGAGCAGCAACTGAAAACATCGGTGTTATCAGCGCTGTTCCCAGGCTGAAAGTCAAAAAACACAGCACTGCACCAGCTATTAAGGAGAAAAATGACTGCTACTGCTGAACCCCGGACACCATCCTACACTACGTCACTGTAAAAGTGCTTGGACATCGGATCTGGTTTCTGCTTCTTCCTGGATTGGTCTACTGCTCCAAGCACATATCCCACTATGCCAACATACTACCGCTAAGGCAACTTTTCAGCTTTACCTAATCCAGCTAAAATTACTGCTGAAGTTCACAGCCTTTCAAAGCTCATTGCAGCACAGGCACACTGAAGGTCTTGGCTAGGCATCTCCAACACAGTTCAAGATGCTTGCTGTTTTACCAAGGACATTGGGAGGTTTTTAAGATTGAAAAATGTTAATGGCCTCATAGCTATCAATGTAAAGTAGCAAAATAAACTTAGAGAGGGATGCAATGTTTCAGTAGAGGGAAACATATCATCTAGGAATCATTCTTACCAGTTACAGTGAAAAACTTAATTGTGTGACCACAAAGAAGGTACCTTTGTGTAACTAGTATCCTCCAGTTTAAAAAGAAATTGTAGCTATAATATCTAGCGCAAGAAGATTAGTTCTTTTAAATTCATTTTAGCAGTCTGTTGCTCACTTCTGCCACTGAATTTTCCATTGACTTTCAAACCTTCCCAGTGAGCCACATTTTGCAAAAGCCAGTTCTCTGGAATAGCTGACTTTGTTGGATGACAGATACAAGTGAGCTTCAGAAGTTCTAAAGAATTGATGTTTGACTTTGAAACCAGCTAAATGATTTCTCCTGTTTGCTTTTGAACTGGAGACACTTACTGGAACCTTCTCTGCACTTCAGGAAGTTTAGCAACTAGAATTTTGAAACAGAACTGAAATAGTAACACCAGACTCGTACTACCAGATGTTAGCATTTACACTGAAATAAAAACTTTCTCCTGGGTTTCCTCTCTTGAATAAAAATAAAAGCTGCAGAAAGCAGTATTTACATCTTGGGAAGAAGAATCCTTCAATTCTACCCAGGTTGGCACTAAGACGTACTGATCATCTGGCTCCACCTCACAATGGTTCTGGCATTTCAAGTCATCAGTCATTTTCATATGCCCACCCTGCTAAAAGGGAATAGTAGGTATTATTTTAAAAGTGGTATTATAACACTAAGCTAACAACTCTTTCAAAATTCCAGTTCAATAGGAACCTATTTAATAAGAGTTAAAGGACTCAGGACTTGGCAAATTACTGCAACAGATTTTTGCAGCATACAATAATTAGCATTTTGAAATCTCACAGCACTTTGAATAAAAATAAGTAAAAAGAAGCCAAGCAGGTTTTCAAGTTTAAAGGAGTACAACATGCCACAGCTCTTCTCAGTGTGTTGCTTACATAGCTGACTAGAGAATTTTACAAAAATATAGTCAAGAGAACCAAGACTGCTAAATGGTGACAAAATGACTGGTCACAGCAAAAAATCAGGGTGTCTTATTGCTGTGACATACAAAAGACCTGAAAAACAGTCATCCTAAATCTTCTTTTTTCATTTTCTATTGATGATCCCATCACTTTCCAACTCCCATATAACTTGATTTTGGTCTGTCTCTACCTCTCCCTTCCTGTCCTTGTCATTAAGCTCTAAGGTATCTCTGTGAAAGCCACTTCAATAGAATCATCTTTGTGATGAAGAAGTGGCTTCACAATGCTTTTAGAGTTGCTTTAAGGCCATTCTGCAGTATGGGCAGTACCTCCTACTACCTTTAGCTGCTATTTCATGAAGACAAACCACTGAGAACAACAAAATTTCTGTCTCAAACAAGCAACACTTTCCTTAGAGCTTTTGTATGCAAGAAGCAAAGCAGGAACTGAGACTGAGATCACTGCAGTGTTGCTGTACAGAGCATTGTAGCCTCTGCACCCGCAAACAGATGGTGTTAATGCCTGCAACACTTATCAACAGACATATCAGTATTCAAAATTAACAGTGCCAAGAGTCACACTTCAGAAGCTACAGGGCAAGAAGCAAACAGATTAGAGGTTTGGACTTGCCTACAGTGAACATTTGGTGCATAATTCACAGCAACTGACTTCCTGAGTCATAAGCCCTTCTTTGCTCTTTCTTCTTATGTCAGGGTTTAACCCTCAGCTAAAACCAGGACATCTTATAAGAATAATTACATGCTTAACTCAAACCAGAAAAACAGACATTTTATCAAATCTCTATATATTGTTATATATATTGCAGAGCCCCTATGTCTTCTTTGCCAACAGTTACAGAAAAATAACCCCCTGAACTTAAAAATATTAAAAAGCTCTACCATGCCCACTCAGAAGTATTTTAATTTAATTTTGTACACAAATAACACCCTACAGATAGTAAGTGAAAAAGGATTTTCAAATTTCTACTGACCATCGGATGTATTATCCAATTTTTTGAGGGGAAAAAACCCGCAACAAACACAAACAAGTGAGGAGCATGAAACCTCATTCATATAAATGTAACACTATATGTTTTACAGCAAGGTAGGAAAAAAATTAATACTCAAGAAAAACAGCAGATAATAACAGCCTCCTTCTGCTTTCCTGACCTTTACAGTCAAGTACCATATTACTTCTGTTTTGCAGCCTTCAAACACTGTTACATTGGCCAGTTTTCAGACTGATTGTTAACTATAATAAACAACAGCTAAATCCATTCATGTGGCCCAAACAAGTGCCAGTATTCAGTAAACAACTCAGATGAGCTTTCTCAGTGTTTAGATCAGAGACAGGAAAACAGAAACTTAGACCCTTATTTAAATCCTGTTAGTACAGCAAAGGGAGTTATTTTTCTTAGGTTTCTCTTTCATGCTGTGTTTTTCTTCCAGATAGGGACATTCACTCCTACCATTTTTCTTGTTTGGGTTTTCCATTGTTTTATGTGAGAAAGGAGTAGCAAATCCCTCCTTATTTTAATATTAGAGCTGGGATCCAAATCAAATTATCAAACCCAAAACATACAGCCTGAACTTAGAGAAGCTTGGCCACAAAGTAAAATACTATGGTAAAATATGAGTGAGCGTGGGGGCTGAGGAGGGCAGGGTGTATTAACTCTGCAGTGGAACTGCAGGGTTTTCCAAACAAGCCATGCTAGAAAACAATTCCGTTTGTTGTTCCCAGTTTTAGAGAGAACATCAAAGGTTTCTCAACTCCATACCCTACACACACCGGAACTTACAAGGTAATTTGGTGCATGGTTTAGCATTTAAAGAGCCATTCTCACTACTTACCCAGAGTCTTGGTTTATTTTTAGAACACCTCAGATACTAAACCATTTATTTTCTTTTAAAACCTGCAATCAAATTAAGAACATCAAGCTGTAAACCCTCAGTGAACTGTCTTGTGTTATGCCTATGCCTTTCCTTAAATTCAAATGTTGCCTTCCAGCTTCCCCTAGGGAAAGAGTTCCCTTAACATTCAACCATGAAATTCATCTGACAAAGAGGTGAGGAGAAAAATAATCCTTCCCCTCTTTCTTGCCTTCTCCCATGGGCACACTGCTGAGCTTCAAGATCCCTGCAGGGGATTCATCAACTACAAGCATGACGCTGGTACAGCAAAAGAGCAGGGAGGAATAGCTAACTGCCCCTAGGCTTCTTCTAGACCTGTTACAAGGAGGCTACAAGCTGAAAATCAGTTTCCCTTGGTCTGCCCTGACATCCCAAGAGCTCCAGGACTTTTCACGGTTGAACAATGCTGCACATTCACTATTGAGCTCTGAGGCATGCAGACACACTGAGAGGCCACTACATTGGTATTATTCCACTACGTTCAGCCTGTTACCACAGCTATTAGCTGGCGTGCTCACTTTTCAAATCCCCATCTCTTTGGAAACCCTGACTACCATTATTTTATTACAAAGAGGCACAGGTTAAAAGATGCTTGGCTAGGCATTTTCCTATTCTCCTACCTACAACGTATTAGTCGTGTAGGCAGAATTTCGGTAACAAGCATTTCACTTACACAGTTATATAGAAATGCTATTGCTATTGGACTATTTTATTAACAAAGATTTTGGTAAAAGATCTGTGAAGTTTGTGTAATTTGAGTCAGTAACAGAATACAAAAAGATGATCAGCCGTAACTATTTAGTAAGATACTTGAATTGAATCAGGGCTTGCAAATAATTTCATCAACTATATTCAGCAAAACAGAAGGAAGGCAGATCTCCTCCATGTAATTTTTCTTCTTTTGCATCAATTTCTATATACAGCCTTAGATTACATCAGTTACACTTATTTCTACATCCAAAAGCATTTATTTCTCAATAAAGGAAGCTGTAAGGATGGCTGTATTCTTCCCCAGTACAGGTAATATGAGAAGAGTAAAATAGGTCCCTTCTGCATTGATTGCTCAGCAATCACTTAATAGAGCACCAAAAGATATTAAAATTTCCACTCCAATGATTTTTTCAGTGAAAAACATTCTTTATGAGCTAAAACCAAAGGACTTGAAACATTTTAAGTCTTTAAACTATGCACAGACTGTGCCAATTATAAATTCATTGCTAAATATTTTGAAGGTTAGAAAAACAATATGGGAGAAACATTCCCCTTCTGATGAAATTAGAGCAAAGTTCCTTGAAAACAATGACAAAAGCTTATGGCACTGAAGGCCTGAACACCACATAGCAAGAACAGTCAAAATGACTGTAGTGGTATTGCTGTCTTTTGCATGGCAATTACTGTAGCTGACCTCGACTTAGAAAAATGCCACAGCAAAAATTGAAAGAGATCCATTGGTAAACCATGATGTTCACACATACATTCATGGACCGAAGAGAATCAGTATGGGTAACAGATGACCATGGGTAAGAGAACTTCAATGGCAAAATTACCAGAGACATTGGAGTCACAGCTGTAGTGATAGAAGCATCTCTCAACAAGCACAACAGAGGTACAACAGAATTATCAGGAAGGGGCTTCAACATCAGTATTCCCTTTTGCCCTTTAAGGTACAATATAAAGCCATTTTTGGAACTTTGATGAACAAACTGTGCTTCTAGAAGTGAAACATTTAGCTTAACAGAGCATTGCACAAACTGTAATCCAGTTTAATCACTACATTTAATGTATGTTGATTTTGTTGTATATGTGTTTTCTTTACAACTTATTCCTACCTAGAGGAAGAAGGATTTCCTGCGTTAGAAGAATATTCAAGAGAAAGTTCTGGTGCTGCAGATAATTTGTTAGTACTTTTGCATCTGCTAATAACTCTGTCTTAGAAGAATGCTGAATGGAAATGAATATGGGAGGATGAAATCGCAAGAAAGCTAGAATGGAAGTCCAAGACACTTAATATCTTAACCAGTCCCTACTGCCAATCTATAGGATTTTGAGCTGTGATCTTCCATTTTATCGATTTTCTTAGCAGTCCCATGCTAATATTGACATACAGGAATGGGATTAAAACAAATATCATTAGGATTTCTCAGAATTCTTACTGGAAGGAAAATGTTTTTGCTTTTTGTTGTTATCAGGTTCCACATAATCTGAAAATGACAGTTCTAATCCAAGTTATTTCAAGCTCCAAGATAGCTCAGACTCCAAGTCTAATTATATCAGCACTCTGTCTCTCATATCCAGAGTGGCAAGAAGCATATTTAACATAAAAGATCTGATAGTCACGATTAGCAAACAGGAAAACAATTATGGAGTATGCACTGAGTGTGTAACACTTGAGCCCACCATTTTCCCCCTGTATTGACATTCCTGTCTCTTATGTTTGCTTTTCTCTTCTCGAACTAACATAATTGGTTTAGGAAAGTATCACTGATACTGGTTGTTCCGCTTTGAGCCTGTAATATTACTCTACACATAGTGACACAGCTAGGAATTCTTCCTTAGCGGTCCCTCTTGTCCCCTCATTTATCCCCTTTGTTACAAAGATGAATGGGCGTGGGAAGTGAGAGCTTATACTGTTAGCTTAAACAAACTAAACAACTCCATATTCTCATCTGAAATAGATTCATTTTAAGAAAAATAAAAGAATAAATAAATAAGAAAGTCTTAAGACTTGCCGAAGTGGAAGAGAAGGTGTATGCATGTAATACACTAGGGTTTCCAAATTTCCAAAGTGCTAAGCCATGGGCTTTTCCTATATGAGCTTTAAGGAAACATTTACTGAACTTAAATCATAAAGCAGACTAGCCATCCTGCTAATATGTACATATTAAAAAATCATGCTTATTAAAGTAGGTATCAGTAACCCAAGAGAAATAATTTTTTTACCCATTTAAAATACAAGCTGTTTTTTGTCACTGAGATGCATCACATCAATCACACAACAGGCCAAATAAAATGTTTATATGAGATCCCATTTATATTTACATCTAAAGCTTTAAAATTAAATAAGCAGCTTCTGAAAAAGGAGCTATATTTTAACCTGCAATAAAATTTAAATGGCTTTGGAATATTTTCTGTATGCATGTAAGTCCTGAGCCATTAATGTGAATGATATATCTTTTACCATCCTCACAAGTAGTGAGTTGGTGCCTTACACTTGAGCTAATACCCAGGGGTCCATCTCATGCATTTGGTTAGATGAAAAAAAAGCCAGAGTGAAGAAAAGCTCATAACAGTGAACATAAGTTATGCTTCTCAAGATTATCTGATACCACAGCTTACATGTGCTCTTGACTGGGAAAATGATGGCAGCCATATAGCTCATCAGCAATTCCCACTTGAAATGGAAGGGATTTAGTACATTTTAAGAAGCAGAAATGAAGCATCACAGTGAAGGCAGAGATTATACATAATGAAATTTTAGCAGTTTGCACTTTGTCTAGTAACTTTGAGGTACATCTCACAGAGCTCTATGCCACAGCAAGGGGATAAGGCCACAGCCTTCAGAACAGCTTTTTGCTGAGGGTTTCCAGGTTTGCTGTCCCTTGTCAATGCTCAACACTCAGGGCTTCAGTCAAGGGGAAGCTGAAGGACTATGGCAACTTCAGAAAGCAGGTCCTGGAGCTAGATATTTAGCTTGTGAAAGCAACCGTAACTCATTGACTTTAATAGCTGACAAAAAAGTTTAAATAGCTGCTCAGTGCAGAGAGCAGTTTCCATCTGCTATGGCTCTTCATTTGCCACATTGGGAACACTAGGTTCTGCCCTGCTAGGCCCACGAGTCACACTGCATCTTCTGCCTCACATTCTGAGCTAGGACATGGCTCGTTCTCCTCCAGCACAGCTGCCTGGTCCCACTGGCAACAGAGGCCCCAGCTAGTGAGTGCATAGGATCAGGAACAGGATTATGCCCATTTGGATACTTTTGCTGCAGTAGATAGACCCTTATCTGTTCTTAAGTTTAGTGTAGAAACCATCTCACACATGTTTATACGACATGTAATTACCATAGTGTCCTCTGTCACTGCAACATACTCAGAAACATATTTTTTGTGTCATAAGGAGAGAAAAAAATCTTTCAACTTTATGCATATTTATGCATTACACATACATAACATAATAATTACCTGTTGCCAGATGATACAACTTATTTTGAGAGAGAAGGATGAAGACTTCTTGTCACACCACACTCTTACAACCCTCCACTTTTACTAGGAAAATACAGGAAAGGAGTAGTTTTGCTGTAATGTTATGCCTTCCAAGTGTGATAAAAGTAGGACTGGTCTTAGGTTGCTGGAACTTAAAGGTTCAATGGATATAATACCTCAAGTCAGAAGACAGATAAACCTACTCTTCTTTCTTCAGCACCTACATGCACCTGTGACTCAGGACACTCCTGAGCTTGGGGTCAGAGACAGCATGCCATCAAAAAACACTTAGCATGCAGATCCTGTAAACAGATTCCTTTCTGAATGTTTTAGACTCCTGCATTTCCCTGCTTGTCACAATGGTAAGGGCATTTCAGGATCTTCACGTAGAGGTCAATGGTCTTGACTTTTCAAGCCTGCCTCACTTGCTGTCACAAAGAGGAGGAAAGGATAGTCTTGACTTTGTTGAGCCTACTTTTACAGTGAAGAATTACTGGTTGAACTCATTGTTAGTCAATTTTACAGTTGTATGTAGAATATGTGTGAATATAACTTTTAAAAATTAACCTTTCATTACAGCACATCAAATTTAACAGGCAATCACATGAAAGAAGAAGAAGATCTCTCGTTTGAGGTTCTTTTTGAGTGTGTAAAAGTCTTTTATGTAAGCATACTCCCCCCTCGCTGCATTAGGCTCAGTTTACACTCTGATCATAGAAAGAGATGTTTACTTCTGTAGTTGTTACTCTGTACTTCCATCCCCCATCTAAAACAGCAATGCTTGTAAAAACAGACATGTCAAAAGCTTAAGAAATGAACAAATAGATTTTCTGAAGCTGTAGAAAAGGAGTTGACAGACAAACTCAACCTTTTGGATCACAGGAGAGAGGCATTACTAAAACAAATGCCTGATATTTATTTAAAATGGTAATAAAGAAGTGGATTAAATTAATATAACAAAGAAGTAAACCACTGCATTAAGAAATAATTTCAATTTGAAAAACTGGATGATCTCTAAGTAGGAAGAAAAGCATCTTAACTGATACATGATTTAGTATACGCATTATGAAGAAAAAGTAAAATCCATTATAGTAAATACCCAACTTGAGTAAGCACTACTGAAATAGTACAGTATATTAGAAATAATCATGTACCAAAATAAAGGTTGTACAGACAGGACTACACACATTTTATACAGTGACATACTCACTTATAAGAGAGGTCATATCAAATTTGTAATTCTCCTAACTATTTGACACTTTGATTTCAACATTTGGCTTTTGTGAAGGATGCAAAATTATCTGTATTTTTTCCCCTGCTTGCACCCTTTAAACCAAACAAGACTTAAACAGAAAGTTGCTTTCTTTGTCAGGGTGGGGAAAGGGATTTCCTAAGGCCTTTTTTTTTCTTCTCTTTCCTCCCCACCCTCCAGTGAATGAAATTAAAGGTCAGTAAGTACTCAGTGAAGTGGAAAGCCCCAAGTTATAAAAATAAATGAATTAGAAAAGCTATCCAAGATTACAATAACTGAACAATCTCTAGACCACTCTTCAAAACCCAGACATGGTTGCAGAAATACACATGGTATCCTGGCATTGCTAACCAGGATTAAAGTATATTTATATGCATTGTGAAAAAAAACACATCATACACAGGCAAAACATACCTCCCCATACAATGCTTTTGTCATTCCAAAGATTAATCCCTAAAGAAAATAACCATATGATGCATTTTCCATCTGCCGTTGTTCTTTTGTTCACAGACACAGGAAAAATATTTTCTTACTCCTTTTGGTAGGCTGTAATAAAATACTGATCTGGTTTATAGGCTAGTCAAAACCCTTGCAAGAGGATTAAATGCTAATATGAGGATATCATAGCCAGTGAGCAAAACATATTTAGGTTCTTAATCTGCAGACCAGTTCAGTCTCAGGGCACTCTTTCAGAGTCACTTTAAATCCCTGTAAAGCCCACCTGTGGGCTTGCCTCTCTCCTCTCAGTCTGGACCACATACTGTCAAGCCCCACTATTGCTCACAACAGCAGTAATGGTCCTGTGGCCTCCCAGCTCAGCTTTCACCTGTACCAGGCTTCTGCTCAAATTTGGCAGCTGCCTGCAATTGTTCATGCCAAAGAGAGGGAGTGGCAGGAATACATGTCCAGGGGCTACAGGAGGAAGAAGGGTGTCCCCTCTCTTGCTGCACCACAGCATTTGTAAACCTTTGGGAGGACAAAGGTACCTGTGCTCTGGAGCTGCACAAACCATCAGCAATTTCTGTCCCCAAAACTGGACACCTGGTTTTTGCAGGTTCAACTAGAATACATGTCTGTTCCCTTACCTATCAAAGAACCTTAGGGTAGGGGTTGCAAGCTATAAAAAAGTACAAGGAAAGAGCTCGATAATAGACAGGCAGACTGATGGACTATCACCTCTTTTTATTCTCATTTAAATATAGGCTTAGCTTCAGGCATACAGTTTCATTGTTTTAACTGGATATATAACATCCAATAATACATGTGTCTAAGTGCACACATGACACATCGGTTTCTGGATAGACATTGCTTCCTATTGTCTGATTCAAGCAAAACAGTTGCAGTAAACCTCAGTGGCTTCAGAGGTACAGTTTGGGAATTTGTGTCTCCTGTTGGAGTTAGTTCCTTTGGGCAGTGCTAAATGCATCCTTTTCCTTTCTTCCCACTTTTTCCCAAAGAAGTATAACTTCCCTTCAATCCACCTTCTGCTGAGCACTTACATGGAGGCCAGGACATACAGGTGACTTATTTCAAACCACAGAAAGGTAATTAACTTGTTTTCCCCTGAAAGCCAGCCAGTTAAAGGGAGAATGCTTCTGCAAAGGTTTTTGTAAAATTAATCAATAACTTTTTATTTTTATAGTTAGCAATTTTTAGAGAGAGCAAATCTTCTGACATGAAAATTAAGACTTGTATGTGAGACTACGATCTGCCTGATCTTTGACTAAACAGCTACTTACGCTTTCACATGTCCCTGTGCAACAAACTTCCACAAATAAATCACTAGAGATAAACCAGCATTAATAGCAGCAGGAATAAGGTATCATACTGACACAAAAATGAAAATTACTTTGCACTTTTATGGTTTCTGCAAAAAATCAGCATAAAACTTATCTGAAAAACAAGCTCTATAGTTTCTCTCCGTATCTTCCTTTCACTCCTTACCCACACCTCGAAGAGAAATGGCAAATGAAATACCCAGGAATAACATATTTAGCTATAGAAAAATAAAAAGCTACGTTACAACACTATATTAACCCACACAAACTACAATATTTGTCACTCAAGTACTGAACTGAAGGTAGTTAGGTACGTCACTCAGATGAACAAGCTGCAAGGGCCAAAGGGACAGATCATCTCAGCTGTGATGGGATTTGACCAATACAGGAAAAACTCTCCTCAGAAAAATTTTGGCATGAAAGTACAGGGTATCAGTATTTGACATTTTTCTTGCTACTTCATTCTTGGAAATTAAAGTTACCTTAGAAATTAAATGACGTATTGCAGTAAACTTCCTATTTCAACTGACTCAACAGTCACTAAGTGCTAACTATAGTACATTATATAGCTGTCCCAAAAATGGTCTGGTTTTGGGGTCTTACAGAAACTCCAAATATTGATTTTCATCACTATTTTCATCCTTTCCTTACGGAGGAAGCAGGCAAAAGTGGGAAAGATGGAAAAGGTGAAAGAAAAAACAAAGAAAGACTTACCCTTGCTTGTCCTACAGCAAATGCAGATTCATTTTCACTGGAAGCATAACACTATACACACCATACTTCCCATTAAGCTCAATAACAGATAATTAGCTACTACTGTTTTCAAACATTCTAGAAATACTCTTGTACAGAACCACACCTGCAGAGTAAGACTTCCACTCACTCCGTGATTACTTCTGCATTTGTGAAGCTGTGTAACTGGTTAGTCTCTTGCAGACATTCAGCACAGGATTAATCAGAGGCTAAGAGCCGTCCTCTCATTCCAACTCTAAAACTGCAGCTTTGATACCACAGCTGGACAACTGCCATCACTGCAGGCCTCAAAGAGGAATATGGCTTTAAAAAACAGCATAAAAGTGTCTTTTGGGAAAATTCTTCTTCCCCATCTGCTGCTCTGCAGCATCTTCAGCCTCCTCAGCGAGCTTGTTTATTCCACCGCCAATTTTGCATTCCAGCTCCAGAGCGCTGCAGGCACACCAAGCAGTATCTTTCAGTTATTTAAGTTTGGGAATCCTCCAGAACTGCTTTCCATAAGCTGTCCGGGAAATGCTGCTTGGCAAATTTGCACTGTGGCTAGGACTCAAACTCCTTGTACAGATTACATAAAGGACTGATGGAAAAGACTTTCTTAAAATAGTAGGATCTCCAGCACCACAAAAACACACACATACGCTGCATCACTAACCTACATTGACATAATCTGTCAAGCGAAACAGGAAGAAACCTTTTATTTTCTTGATTTTCTTCCATGAAAGAAAAAGTTAATTAGTTGGATGTTGAATATTCTGTAAGAATTTAGGAACAACAAAAAAAAGAAACCTCTCAAACTTCAGCGCACAGGTTTACATATGAATCTCTATTCTCTCTTCCAGACACACGCTGAAGTTACTGAAGTTACCAAGGAGCATCAAAGCCACATACATGGATATCTCTAGTAAAACCAGAGTAAAATATAGCAGTGTAACTTCTTTCCCAAAGGTGATATGAATACTGTATTTTCTTCTTTATTTTCAAATACAGTTATGAATGGACAGAGAGCTGTTTTCTGTGGTTTTGTTTGTTTGGTTTTTTGGGGGCTTTTAATTAACATTATTTTTAAAGTACTACTTTTTCTAATCCAAAACTGAAAGCTTGCAAATCTTTAGAAAGAACGGAAATTAGAGGAAAAGAAAGAAAACATTACTGCCATGCAGCTGCGTATGTAGGAAAGAGTATTTTTCATTTTTAAATATGAGTCTCAACCTGGAACAAAGAGTTAACAAAACCAAGATCTAAATTAACTGAGAAAATCCCAGTGGTATACAGTATTCCTGTTTAGCAAAGACAAGCTCATGTTTCTTGTGTGAGATCCGTTTTACACATATATAATGTTAATCAATAAGCGAAATGTAGAGAGCCACGCATAATAACCAGACACTGAAGTTTGCTGATCATGTGGTAATAATAAACACTGACCTATTAAATAGAATTTAAAACTTTGAAGAGTACAAGAGTTTATGGCCTAGAAGCATAAAGCAATGCGTAGGGCAATTAGGACATACTGTAAACCACCTAGTACTGCTCACCATTGCTGGTTGTGCTCTCTCTGGCTTCTAGTATCGGTAGTACAAAGCATACCTGAGTAAAGTGTTCATAAAGAGTGAAAATATTACTTGAAATTATCCTGGTATTAAAATATAAGTTCTAGCTGTATTGGGGGGCAATACATATACCGCCTAAGCACTAAGCTGCATACCAACTCCAATTTATTGCTCCATAAGTGTTTGTCAAACAGCGGCAATATCATTTCGTGCATGCCAAACAGTAAATTGAAAAGAAAGCTCCTGGAGAACACAGTGAAATAACTTCAGTAGTTTTGAACATCACCAGCTATACACTAGATCTGCTAAAAATATACCCCACAAACCTAACTAAAATACTTTATGGGTAGTGGCCAGCACCCTGTTCATTTAAGTTTCAAGGAGACTACCTATATGTCCTTTCACGTGTTCTGACCAAGTTTTGCAACAAGGAAGCTGCAAATGGCAAAAGATTAATTAATGCAGGTTTTTCATTAACTCTTTTTAAAATTCAGAGCTGTATTAATTAACGATAAAGTAAGTTTACTCTCTAGAAATTGTATTAAAATATGACGTGAATCAAGGCTCCTAGAGAGATAATGGAAGTCATGTCTTCAGACAGGCTTTACAAAGCTCAATTTTAAATTGAAAAAAACCCTGCCAAATCCTGAGGTTTAATTAGTCCTGGCAGGTCTGGACCACTGGGAGTATTTCCATAATTTTAATCATCAGAGTAATTACTGAAGGTTTTTGGGTTGTATGGCAAGGAAAGGAGATGGGACAGCAGAGGGGAAGGTGCAGAGGAGGCAGCTTGTTTCTCACTGTCAGCATAGCAATTTTTAACTTCTCAGTTCTTTACCTACCTTTGATCAAGAAAGTAAACCAAATTTGACCCAGTAATAATATTCAAAGCCTATGTACAAAAAAACTGAAAACTAATTTAATCATCTTCCAGTTCTTTCCCTCAGGCAACCCTAAGCAAATGAGCTACATCTTCCTGAACAAAAATTCACAAGTAAATACAGGGTTTGTGTTTTCAGTTCCTTCCTGTGCGACCAGAAACAGATTTGTTCTTTTCGTTACTGTAATCTGCATCCAAGAATTTGGAGATTTTATATCACACTTGTATAAAAATGCACTGACATATTTTATGCACCTTTCTAATGCACCTGAAGAATTTGGAGGAAGCAGGGTTTGAATTTCAGTTCTGCATATCAAAAGGGAAACAACAGGTAATACCTGACAGAGTTCCAAGTTTCACCTATTTTTAACAGCCTTGGATTTGGCCACCACATTCAAATATCGATAGCGGCTCAATTCAGCAAACAGCAATGCACACTTTTATCTTTATCACACATGCTTAACTTTGCTCTTGAGAGCAAAGAATGAAGGTCAGAACTATCTCACTTTTCTTTATAAGTAGAGTTCTTTGCTTAAATGTTAAACATATCCCACATGAGTTTATTTTGAAGTTATGTGTCCATTAATTAACTAACAACTCTTCATTTTTTTTAATTATAAGCTCTTCCATCACAATTATGCGTTTGCTCAGGCTGTGACAATACCACAGCTCTATTGTGGACTGCATTATCCTACAGAGAAATTTTGTTTGTTTCAAAGTATGCGTTTTTACAGAGTAAAAACTACAAAAGGGATTCCCCACAATAAACAGAAAGGTTAGAGACCCATATATAAAAGACATACTGAGGAAAAGACAGGTAGGGTTGTATGACAACTGTAGCTATTAATTTCAGAGCAGGCATTTACAACACACAAATGCAACTGTAGCAGCAGAAGGACTAACAGCTCTCATATGGTTGCTTAGCTTACATAAGGAGCAGCCACAGGACCATCAAGTCCATCGTTGTTGGACTACGTTTAATGCTAATTTAAGCAAATACTACCAGTGTAGTCTAGATACAGAATATAAGCATACAATCTGGATTCATACTACCAAAGTAGCAAAGAATACAAGTCTTTTTACAGAAACTGGGATTAAATGCTAAGCAAGTTCTCTCTGGGCAAAAAATACAGGATAGTTTGGATTGGAAAGGACTTTAAATGTCCTCTAGTTCCACTTAGGGGCACTTTCCACTTAAACCAGTTTGCTCAAAGTGCCGTCTAATCTGGCCTTGAACACTTCCAGGGATGGGGCATCTGCAGCTTCTCGGGGCAACCTGTTCCGGTATCTCACCACTCTCACAGTAAAAACCTTCTTCCTACTATCTAATCTAAATCTACCCCTTTAGGTACTGGAGGCTTTTCAGTTTTACTTTACTTGCTATATTGATTAGAAACACCTTATGTTGCCTCACAAGTTATTATTATTACAGCTCAAGCAAGTATAAATATATGAAAAATAGTATCTAGTGAAGAATAGAAGTTAAGCATGTATCAGTCACTGTTTGCCTTATATAACCCAGAGGAGTGGAAACAAATAGAAACTGCAGTAGGTATACCCTTATGAGCAATGCCTTTGCAACTTTAGATTAAGAACTAGCTCAGACTAATGACAGTAACATAAAATAAAACATATTACCTGACTTCCTCATAGCTTTTCTCTGCCAAAAGCAATTAAGAGTACTGCACCTTTGGGGAGTCATGAGGAAGGGAGGGAATGCTTGATGAGATTATGACCCTTTCTCTGATAAAAAACAAAGATCTCTGACTCCATTCCACCAGAGACTGAATATGGAAAACTTACAATTTTCCCCTGCAATTGGTTCTTAGAGCAAGATAAACCTTGCATTCAGATATGTGGATTGTTGAAATCTTAAAAAAAAACCAAACAACAAAATAAAAAAAAAAACAACCCACAACCAAGGAAAAAAAGAAAATACCAAACCCTAAAAAAAACCAAACCACCAGGCAAAAAACTATTGGTCTCTCAAAATATGAGTCATTCGGCTGAGTTCCTTCTTTGATCTCAAGTCAACCCTGGATGCTGAGTTCCATGCCTCTGAGCAGGCATATGCTGTGCTACCATCATATGTTAAACTCACAGCAGAAATAACATTCATGAGCACTCACTTCTATTGTGTATAAAGCAGCATTTTTCCTGCATTCTCCTGCCAGCTGTAGCCTGGGTGATCACTTTCAGTTAAAACATCTGTGTCCATGCCCATGACACCTGCCTGAGGGTTCATTCCTACCAGTCACCCTAAAGCTCAAAAAAATGTCTTCAGATATGGGCATATATAATTCTTCCTTCAGACCCTCAATGCAAGGAGTATTAGAGAAAAAAAGAGGCAATTATCCTCCATCACACAAGGGAAGATCCAGGGAGACCTTATAGCAGCCTTCCAACACCTAAAAGAGGCCTACAAGAAATCTGGACAGGAACTTTCTACAAGGGCACATAGAGATAGGACAAGGGGTAATGACTTTAAGCTGAAACAGGGTAGATTTAGATTAGGAAGAAATTCTTCACTATGAGGGTGGTGAGACACTGGAGGTTACCCAGAAGATCTGTGGATGCTCCATGCCTGAAAGTGTTCAAGATGAGGTTTTGAGCAAGCTGGTCTAGTGGAAGGTGTTCCCGCCCGTGACAGAGTGGTAGGAACTAGATGATCTTTAAGGTCCCAAGCCAAATCATTCTATAATTGTATGATCTTAGTCGAGCCCATTTTTCTCCACTGCACACTAACAGAAATATTGCTGCTGCTGGAGTACCTTGGATGAGAAAAATAATTTTTCTTCTTGTAGGCAAGGCATACACCATAATCTAATCTGAAATGGCAAACCACTCAGCTCTTGTGAGGAGGAGGGGGTGGAGGGAGTGGGGGGAGCAGGGAATGGGAAGGTAGCTTTTTCAGATATGATGCCTACAAGCCTCTTTTACTCTACGGGGTATAGTGAAGCCAAAATCATGATTTCTTTAATTCTAGAAGATTCAACTTTCCATCACCACTACCTTTGAAAAGTGTCATACTGGACATTTTCTCTCAGTATGGGAAAGAAGGGCAGGAACTTCTGCCATACTCCTTGCTCTCCTCCTATGATGGGACACTTTCAATTAACCAGTTGTCAGTGCAATCATAAACCAGGAACTTAAGAAATGGAATAGAATGGTTTTACAGATTTTCTTTGTCAGCCATCTTTATCAGAATTCTCTAGGATTACCTTTAATCCTGCAATCAGAAAGACCATTTCACAATAGGGCTAAGAATTTACCAAAACCAAACTAAAAGATGCCTTTTCATTCCAAGGGAGTAAAGTGGAGTTAGATCCATCATCGTAAAATGGAAATAGGCTACTGTTTTGTTCACGCTGAATTGGAGAATACACTGTGATCTCAGCTTGCTTTAGAGAAATATATCTTCCTGCCCACTAGGATTTCACATTGAGATTGCTATCACAAATTGACTATTGTGGTTTAACAATTCCCTTCTTTTGAGCACTGAAAACATAGCCTTGGACATTTGATTAACAAATTCTGTCCTCCCATGCATAAACACAAGAAAAGATTCCTTTGTACACCGAAAGGTAACAAACCATATCACAGGAATAAGCACACTGCTGCCACTCTTGAGGTTAATCACAGGCATCCAACCTGCCACCAGTGAAAAGAAACTTATATTGATGTGTATTATTAATTTGCTTACCTGCAACCTCACAGTTTACTTCCCATTTCTACTGGGAGAGGTTACAAAAAGGCATTTCAAGGGAAATTCCAAAGCTCAACATATATAAAGGATTAGCTGGTGGATACTGTTTTCAAGATAAGGAGGTATATACCAGCAGTAAAGGCACCTGAGCTAATTAAGCCATTTAACCACAGAATGTTTACTTTGCACAAAAATTGGTTTCAAATGCATTCAATGAGACTGCTAGCTGCAGAACAGCCAACAAAAGTACTACCTGTTTGCACAAAGTCAAATGAAAATGGAATGACAAAAAACCTTGTCTGGGTTTGAAACTCAAACTTGTTTGATTTCAGCATTAAGTTACTCAGTTATGAATGAGGGATGACACAATGGTAGCCAGACAGAACATGCTCGAGTAAGCAAAAAAACTTTTAAACAGGATTATACCAACCACTAAGCAAATACTGTTTAAAAAAAAAATCCACCAAGAATACACATTAAATTCAGAGCTCCTGTTTGCTCTGCTTCAGATAGAATAGGGATTTGGAGAGTACAGATCACAACCACAGGCTTTATTCAATTACCATTGCATAAAGAATAAGCTAGTCTGGGCACTGCATTCTAAATGCAATCAAATAATTACACCAAATCATTGGTAAATATAATCCCCAAGGCTTCAACAAGCAGCACTTACTTCTAGAAAGCCCACATATTTACAGTGTATTTTACAGGCAAATCCATTTCTCTATATCATTTGCCAATCCTTAAAGTAAGGGCAGAGTCTCCTTTCTTCCACTCTTTATAGATGCAGCTTCAGAGAAGACCCCAGAAAATATTTCTTTTTTTCAGTCTTTGGTGTGTATTTGTACATTGACTTCTCCAAAACTGGATAGTTTAATCTGTCAACAAAATGACAGGTGCCTTTCTCCTGCTTGTGGTACTGAGATTATGTTATTTATTTTTTTTTAAACCAGTATGCTTTATGCTTTCCATTTTGAATGGTAATCTGCAGTACAGCAAATCCTCCTGAATTCTAGTACCACTGTGATATTTCCCTTTAATGGAAGTGGAAGAGACCTGTGAGGGATTGAGAAGCAGAGTGTGCAACTACCATTGTAAAAATATTTTTTAAGATTATATTTGTATATAATAGAATTCTATCTTTTGTAAATCCATAATCAAAGTAGCTGTCATTGTAATTTAATCTCTCAACCAAAACTAATAACATTTTGACAAACTCACTGTGTTACAGAGTGAGTGAAGCTTCACCTGAAAAAGACCCAGCTACCTAGCCTCAGTTGTATGTCCTACTCAGAACTTAACTTGGTCCAGCTGCAACCAGCCATCTCCTGTAATACAAGCAGTAGGCATTAAAAAGCCTTACAACAGTGAATGGTTACTACTTTGTAAAGATATAATTGGCAACAGCTTCTTTATTGCCTTAGGGTAAGATCTGGAATGTTTAGAACAGAGAAGGGCAATGAACAAAGTGAAATATCATTAAGTATTAACCGTGGAAGAGGAAATTCCCCTAAGATGACGGGTTAAATTCTTCCCTATGGGTTGCCTAGTACACAGTCAAGTTCCTATCAGGTTCCTTAGGCAAGGACTTAAGTTTTACAGGCAAGGAAATAAACAGAGACGGATTTCAAAGACTCGTCCTGCAGCCAAAGAAAACTTTCCCTCTGCAGGCTTTGCCTGCTGCTCCGCGTAAAGCTATCATTTACATCCTTTCTCAACTTGGCATTGAAAGTATCATATTGCCCTGGCTGGAAGAGAAACAGGCCCCATTTACTTCAGAGGCAAAGTATGTTTTTATTGCCTGAGTTCATAAACTACATTATTTCATTAGCACAGAATTAACACCAAGGAGGAGGGGAAATGAGAGACAGTCGCTTCTTCAGTATGCATGAAGCAGAGCAGCTTGCTAAGTGCTGAATTAATCTTGAATTTAGCCTCTGCACTGCACAAAGTTGGGCAAATCTACTGCACAAAGTATGATTTGCCCTGCAAAATATTCATAACCAACATGGGTGATTAACAGCAAGGCTCCATTGTAAATTGACTCAGGGAGGGCTGAATAGTTCAAATACAAAAAAAACCAAGCAAACAACACACACAAAACCAAAAAGAAATTACTTTCCTACTGGTCTTGCTCCTGAAACATCATGGTTTGCATGCTGGGTTAGAGCAAGCAGAGGTAGGTGCATACATAACTAGAGAGAAGACAAGACTGTTCCTTCTTACGGCACTCATGATAAATCTACTTAACTGTACCATGAAAACATAGAATCATAGCATGTCTGGGTTATAAGGGATCTTATAGATCATCTGCTTCCAACCCTTCTGCCACAGGCAGGGACACCTTCCACTAGACCAGCGTGCTCAAAGTCCCATCCATGTCCTCTCCTGTAAGGTAGGAATTGAGGAATTGTAACACAAGCACTTAGCCAGGAGCATGTCAGCCTCTCTAAATCGATGAATGTTTCATTCATTTTAAGTTAAACACTTCCTTAAATGCCTTGTTCCAAGAACTTTGTAGTACCAAGTCCAAACACGCTGATTTTGGTTGCAATAGCAGTTTAAAATGGTATTTTCTCTATAACAACATTAGAATAGCTGTTATCGGCAGCACAACTTACAGGTGACATTTCAAATCTTTCTTCTTTTTTTTTTTTTTTTTTTTTATTTAAGCAAAGGCATCTACAGTACATGTAAGTTTTCTGGACATTCCATTCCCACAGCTCATTTAAACACAAAATATTGCTGTAACATCTTGACATAAAATAAGAGACACTGAACAAACTTCAGAAGACTGCTCTGTGATGTCAGTCACAATTATCCGGTAGATATGAGGACAGAGCACAGTGAAATTAAGCAATGTGCCAAGGTCACACAAGAAGGTGGCAGTAGCATTCGTGCACCCAAAACAGCGAGTGAGACCTCTCGAGTGCCAGGGCTGTCACTTGGTGCTAGCCCAGATGTCTCCTTGCCTATGATGGTACCTCTGCAAGATTTAGCTGTGCTACTGGAGCTTGTTACCGAATACAGGAGGAGACAAATACCATACGCAATAATGCAAGCTCTATACCCGTTTTTAAGCAGTCCCCTACCCACTCCCTACCCCAAACTTAAGCAAATGCACACCACAAAACTTTCATTGCTCCACACAAAGCACCTTCACAGACCTCTATGTAGTCTTTGGAAAATCACCTAAATAAGACTGGAAATAGAACACAGTCTATATACATATACATAGGTGACCACTTTCAAATGTCTTACCAATTGCTTAACCACCCTGTGGGTAATTAAGACAAAAGACTGTTTCCAACCATTAATTTGGAGGTTAGGGCTTGGGTAAGGAGTCAGTGAGTTCAGAAACATTGGCTGCAGGGACTTGGATTGACTATAGGCCCACCAAGTGTGACCCAAAATAGACCTTAAATAGCTCTTTTCTTTGTGTGTGTTTGCAACATATTAGTCCTTTGAAAGGGACACTTTAAAGGAGAAAATTAGAGTTTCACACAGTGTCCTTAGAACTTTTATCCAAAACCTGCGTATCACAGTGGTAAATAAAGCCAGTGAATCACTGTATATTTCAACATTTATTAACCCTATTACTGTTTTCAGTATCCAATATTGATACGGAGTAATCTTGGCATTTTATCAAGAATAATCTCTTCGGAGAATCTGAAGAGATGACTAGAGAACTTTCAGTAGCAGAAGTCATAATTAGGACTGACCCAACAAGTACATTTGTAAGCCATTATTTTAACATATTATTTTGGTTATTAAATCATAAACACAAGGTTAATAGACATAATATGCAAACCTACACTTGAGTACTTCAAGAAGCAGCAAATACTACAGAGAGATATATATATATACTTAGTTACTTAGATAACTAAGTAACTATGCAACACTATAGAAGTGGTAGGGGGTTTGTGTTTCTAAAAATGGAGTTCTCTTGTACAACTTCTACGAATTTCTTCACTGATTACTTTGAAGCTTAACTTTCAAAATCACAATTAGTTTTAGACAAACCCATTTCACTTTTGAATGAGCTTCATAAGGTTCTGATGCAAAAAACAGAAAAAGAAAAAAAAAAACACCCCAAAAAACCCACCCCAAAACACACACACAAAAAAAAACACACAAAAAGAAAAAGAAAAAAAAAAGCCCCCAAAGAGTAAAAATCAGGGCTCTATTACACAGAGAAACTAAACATGTATTTCCCATTTGTTTAGTAATTAGGCCATAGATTTTATTTTCTGAAATCCCTTCAACTTAAAAATCTGAGCTCTTTTTCAAACTTTGATTTCAGTGGCATGTGTACAAAACCATGCAAAAGCCACCTCTTGCACTGTTATTAATATCTGCAATTCAATATATACAAAGAAAGAAAGACAGACATCTAGCAAAAGGACAGAGATCAGCCTCTAACCTCCTCCCAGTCTCCTTAAGCAACACCTCTCAGCCAGGAGGCATTTCTTAGGTGGGGAGCTACAAAAAGCAAGGCAGAAACACTGAATCCTTTTCTCTTTTCTAACTCTCAGCCAATCTGATTATCAGGGTTTTCAAGTACTCTGCCAAGGTACTGATTAAAGATCATAGGACAAAGTCTTAACAGCTACAGCTGCGTGATTTAAGAATGAAAGTGACTTTAAGTCATGAGGTTCAGTACTGTTTCCTCTAATTACTGGATCATTTCCTATCTGGACATTTATAGTTTTCGATTATACAGCTGCTAAAATATCTGTGATCACAAATGATTGCTATATTCAACAGTCTCCAAAGTTCAAGGTAACAAAGTAAGCTCAAAGTAGCTTTTATCTTCCTTTCCCCTTAACCTTTCAGACACCCCGAGATAGCTGTTGTATAGTAATGTAAGATACTGTTTGTCTGCAAACTGCCAAGGGGGGGATGGGAGAGGTGGGGAACCCTACAAAAACCCTTTGGATTTAAACCTTTTCTGCAAAAAAGGTTCTGTTATTTCGCAGTTTTACTCTGTAACCTACATTCCATTCAAAACATTTAGAATCACTTTGGACCAGCTTGGAGCTTTAAACAAGGGATTGTTCCCCTTTTCTAAGAGGAGAAAAAAGGAAGGAAAAAATATAAAGGGGGTAAAAAGAAGAAAGAATGTGCATTAATTACAAGGTACTGACTGACCTGGATTAGACTTCATTCCATGTCAGCAGAAAAGAATTCCTGACATCTGCATCAGTTACAAGGACAGAATAGGCTGTCCCAAGTGGTTTGCTTGTGAGAAATAGAGAAAGAAAATCCACTTTTGACTTACTTGGGTGCCTAAGTGTAACACTGTTTAATCTATTAATGAGATTGTACCTTTCTTATAAAGCCTTTCTAGTTATTTTAGGAACAGAGCAATATTTAATCTCACCAAGTTTCTGCCTGCGCTGTTTAATTCTAAGTTGTTAGGAGGCAAGTTTTCCCTTTTTACTAATAATCCTAAGCATTTTAACCAAGTGAGAGAAAAGAAACAATGCCTACTTCTAGACAAATGAGAAGAGGTGCATAATTCAAATACTATCAAGTCCTAGTACTTACATTTCAAAAAGGATACAAAAAAATTGTAAGAACTACAAAATCAGGCATGAGAATCCTTTACTGTCAGAAACCCTACATTATACCAACAGACCAAAGAAGCTTGATCTATTCAGCTCATACAGCCCATAAGTACCTGTCTGAGGGTGACAACCATTTCTTCAAACAAAAGTTTAATGTTGGAAGCTAAATGCACAGACATGTTCAGTCTAGAAACAGGACTGAACTGATGGCATAATTAGGGATAAAATCTCTTTGTCACACTTCATTCCCCAACATAAGTTCTTGCTTTAAAGACTAAGTCTCTAAGTATGATATATCAGAAACAAAACCTTTGCAGTTCAGGTTCTTCAGCTTCTGAAGACCCCATCATCATGCAGAGGATGGGCTTGAACACCTACTGCAGTCCTTCTAGGCTTCAGAAATTTCTCCTGACCTCTCCAATAGCACAGATTTAGTATTTTTCTTTCCATCAGGACATCCACATCTTTTCCTCAGCTAAACCAGAACTCGTTTAAAACCAAAAATCTCCACTTTTCTCCCCATGCTCCAAATCCAATAGGTAATGCTTGTATTGACAAGCAGAATTACTGCTGTAGACAAAAAAATATAGTCCTGGATTTGGAAGAAAGACCAATTAACATTTATAAACAAACCATACAGTTTTGATTAGTTTTACTTTTATCATCTTAAATGTTAGCTTTATACAAGGGATAAAAGTATCAATTCAAACAATCCTGTTCAAATACAGAATGTCTCATACGTAATGGTCTTGTAGATCTTCATAAAATTAAAGTTAAGAAATGAGGGTGTCACCCCTTCAGGAACAGATTGCATTAAAGTTGGATTAAACACTTTGAATCCAAGACTTGATAGATGTTATTTGGAAAAAAGGTAGAAAAACAGTGACAATCTTTTGTTAATGACTTACCAAATGTTACTATACATAGTTGAGTAGAAAGAGCTTATGTTCTGCAAACTTTATATATTATAAAGAGTTTGAGTTGAAATATATAGTAGCAGAACTTTATGTTCAAGTGGAAAATCTACTTCCAGATACATAACATACTGTAAGAAAAATTATATCATATGTATACAGTGAAATATCAATTAGTTGTGCTTCTTGACAGATTGTAAAAACAACTATAGGCTGAAATGTTTGAACTGGGATTTTCACATATCTTTACTTAGTAACAAGCTAAGTCTGCCAAATACAGTGCTTGAACAGATCCAGACTTGAGGAAACTTGACAGAATGTCTAACTTGGCAGAAAAAATTTAAGCAGGATCTAGTCTGGTCAACAAGCAGTATTTTCAGCTCCACAAGATTCAGGGCTTTTGTGGGATTTTAAACTCTACTCCCACTTTTTTAATTCACATTCAATTCTAGAAGAATTATAAAGGCTCAAAGATGGAACTAAGGAGTCTCCTTGCAAATCAGTAATTACAAACACATTTGTTGGCTTATGTCAAAGCAACAAATAATACCTTTAATAATAGGCATTTAAATAATGTTTCTTTAGACTTAAAAGAAAAAAAATAAACAACATAGAATTAAAAACAGTGTATATTTCCACCATACATTACCTTCAGTATGATTTGCCCCATCCCCTCAAGCCTCCTCCCTCCCTCCCCTCTGTATTTTACATTAAAGATTTCCTGGTATGGCATTATCAGTGTGGCCTTTCCAGCTCTTTTATTCGCATGCAGAGAAGGGTGTGGGTAACTTATAAAAGTAGCTGCAAAGTAAACATACTTATAAACTTTGACAATATTATAAAGGCAGTTATTTTTTCATATTTAGAAGTGACAACAATACAGTGACATTTTCCCACCACAAATAAGTGCAAGTCTCAGTTTGGGTATCACATATTTCAGTCACAGCAGTAATTCCACAGCTTTTAAATTTATGAACTTGAAAAGCTTGTACACTGATTTTTATTCTCATCAAACTTTGATTTCCCTGCTTCTCAAGGAAGGGACCTACAGAAGCCACCTTACAGCTATCTTTCAAAAACATGAAATCTAAATATAGGCTAAGAATCCCCAAAGAGGAAGAGAATTGAAAAATACAAGGGGGAAAAACCAAAACAAAACACACACAAAAAAAAACATTTCTAAAAAGTACATTCTTAAGCACCAAGAGAATGGAAAAAGCTGAGTCAGATCCTCCCCAGCAGGGCTCAGGGGGAAAAAAAAATTAATTCAAAAATCTAAAGCAATCAAACTGACGGAGAGCATAGGCAGAAGAATTTACCTGTCATCCAAACAAAACCACCATCTACAGTCTGTTCTCAAAAAGGGGGGCTCAACACTTAAATATGTGTGGTAATTCTGGTGGGTTTGGCTCAATCTCCCATGCCCTGGTTACACAAGCCCAGCTGGGGCTGAAACTGGCTCTAGCAGGCTTGTACCATTCCTCTCCCTGGCCAGGAGAGCTTAACATAGCACAAGGCATAGCAACGTGCTAGGACAGCTGGATTTAAAGCACAAAATCACTCCAAAGTCATTGTCTGAATCATATCCACATTTCTCCTTCTGTCTGAAAGATGTGCCGCAAAATGGACTGTAACTATATTAATAACATGGATTCCAGCCAGGCCTGAAGTGATGAGCAAGTTGTGGTCTGTGATAAATGCACAGCATCCATATATATTACCAAAGTTGAAGTCACAGTAAAAGATTGCAGAGGCACAGCTGTATTTAGAAACAATTGTTCTCAGTGAGAAAGCTAGACTAGACATACAAGTTTCTGGAAGCAGCGTATGCAGCAATTTTCCCCAGAAGCGTAAGCCACCCTGAAGAATGCACTGTGAGTTCTCACTGCTGCTTTTCCAAACTAAATGAAGCTTGTCATATCATAGTGAACCCTTTTAGTTTTGAATATAGGCCAGAAAATCAGTACTCTCAGAACACTTTCGAATTGCCAACTTTTACCAATAGACAAACTCCATTGTTAGAAAACATTAGGCATAAACACAAGACATGTTCAAAAGCCATCAGTCCCATCTATTCTAGCCATAGCTAAGTCTTGCAGTTAAAGTTACTCTTGCAGAGTTGCAGAACTGTAACAGAACTCAAGCTCTTAATGTCATTAGACAACTTAGCCATACGAAATGCAGGCCTCAAACTCCTTCAGCGGTTCTCTTATGAAACACTTAAAATATTTCTGACCACTTCATTAAAAGCCCAATACTAACAAGAAATACGCAACCAGCCAAATAATTACATTGTATATCCCAAAATTATCATTTCAAGATGCAACCTAAAACCTCAGTCCTGCAACACAGCTCAACCACATAGCCGCTTGCACCCACCCATTACTCCATGACTTCCAAAAGACCATCTCCTTCCAGGCCTATAGCACAGCATTCTGTTAACACCACAGTCTGAAGAAGTGGGTTCCAGGCATACAAAAAGATGCAGGTGTGATTTTTTTTCTTATGAAAAGGAATGGCAAATGGCAGAACTTAACAGTTACTTTTAACTACAAATAAGGTTTTATAAGGAAATTAGGACATTATAAATAATTCTGAGGAGAGAAAGCAACAAGTTCATGGCAGACTTCACACTCAAGAAGTCTTTCTGTCATGTGGAAGGATTTCCTAGCTAGCAGCTGTCAGTGTGACAAGTCTTTAAGTACTTTGCTTGTTTTGGCAGGTCACAAAATATTTATGTGGTCAGGTTAAGGAGGGCAACTTTGGTTCACCTTCAATTTCATCCTCGAGTGCCAGTGCCTCTATTTAATACTGCCACATTTTAGAAAGGGGACAGCCTATGATTTCAAAAAACATCAGACAGTCTCTAAATAAAAATAATTTATTTTACTACTACTTTATTAGAGAAAAGAAAAAATACTGAGGATGTAAGACAGAAGAGAAAAAAAAAACCACTAAAAATCTATTTATACATATCTATTCCTGCAGCCCAAAGAAGGCACACTCTGTCTTTCATTTGAAATGACTACAGAGCTCCTAGGCCTGGGATCTAGCACTGCCTTACTGGTTAGGGATCCTAACTGGGGACAAACCTTGAAATGCAGCCATTTTCTTTCTGGGAGAGTCATAGCTTTCTAAAGGATTTTCTATTGCCTACAAACTGTATATTTAATTAAAGAAAACATTCAAGACAGGATATCCCATCTTTAGAAACACTGGCTTGCTTCAGACATAACCAGACAGAACCACCTCCTTGGCCAGACAAAAGGCAAAATTCCATAACAATGAGCCTCATACATAACTTGATTCTTCAAATATTGTTTTCCATTGTGAAAGATATACCCTCTCATGAGATAAGATTTAACCATCATCATGAAATTTTTATACAGTCAAAAGTACAAATATATAAACTGATAACCATCCTTCTTCACAAACATAGATGCTGAGAGGAAGCATGTGATTCTTAACTATCTTGACAGAAACTAGACATAACAGAATCCAATAACTTAGATTGCCTGGCTTTTCTGAAGCAGAAAAGTCCAGACTTGCTAGGAGAGAGGTTATATTCAAACTCTTATCACCTTAATTTCTTAGTCCTTCCATCATCTGAAGCAAAGACTACATTGTGTGCATATAGGAAGAAACTGCATATTGGACCTGGAAGTTGTGTCCACTTTCAATTATTCTATAAAATTTATGTTGTGGGGACCACTGCCAAGATATGTATAATGGAATTTATATTAAGTCATGTTCCACAAACCCCACAACTAATGGCTACTATAAAAGTTACCAAATCCTTTGAATAATGTCTTAAACTGCACAATCAGTTTTACCGCATGTTCTAACTGAAGAGGCTACCAGAACATAATTTGGCTTTAATTTAAAGAATAAAAGCCTACGGTATGCTAAATCCAGCCTCTGTGAGGCTTTCTTGCCTGCATTGCTAATGGACCTGGATAGGGTGCAATAGATGCAGCCTTCCATCTTCTCCCCCCTTCACCTCCTGCTCTCTTCAGCTTTGCTGACTCTTCAAGAAGCTGACTTCAGTTGTTCAACATATTGCATTAAAACATGTAGAAAGTTTCTATTAATATTTTATTGCTCATAAGACATCAAAGCTAGCTCCTCTTCTGGTTTATTAGCATGCAGCAATTCCCCCTTTTTTAAAGCTAAATTAAACTATGGGGAGCCAATAAAAAAAGCAAAACTTAACAACTAAGATTTCTTCTGTATTAATCTCTTTAATTTAGGATATATCAAGGCCTTTCAGCCCAGTTCTTATGTCAGTGGCATAGTCTGAAATCACTGCTAGACATATAATCAAAGTCACTGAAAGATAGGGGAAAAAAAAAAAAAAGAACAATCAAACATTACAACTTTTAAGTGATAATGTAATAGGCTTGGTTTTGCTAACTACTTATATCTATATATGTATAAAACTATAACTATATTTGCTAACTAAGTTCTTCAGAGTCAAGTGGTAAATAACTGGGAGGTACCTGTGCTGCCTTGGCAACTCAGAGGGCAAAAAGTCTTTGTATCTTTAGATTTACTACTTGGGATCTCTTGGTTTTAAGGCTGTGGCCAGGCCAAGATGAAAGAATGTAACCTTGACAATCTAATTTATCTTAAGAGTTGTAGCTCACTTTAACTGTTAGTAAGCAATCAATTTTTGCCTCTTATACTTCTATGTCCTTTAAGTTGCTTTGGAAGAAATGTGGTTTGGGAGGAGGGGAAATCAATGAATCTAAAAACAGATTTCTGGCACATCACTTGAATATGGAGAAAAATTCAAAAGAGGGGGAAAGCACAGGTTTTGGGATGAAAGCTGATTTACATTTAAGAAACTATTGACTTTGCAGAACTGAAATATATTTTGCAGCCTGGTAGTGTAAATAAAATCCAATATTAGCACTGACAGAAAAATTAACTGCTACTGTTGCTCATTTTCTGTATATTAACCCTGTGTGTTGGCAGCAGCCTACAGTTCTTACCATTGTTTGTGTTTCCACACAGCAATACAAGAAGCAGTAAAACCCCTGGAATATATGATAGTCAAAAAAAAAACCCAACAAAAAAAGACAAAAAAATCACCCCCCAAACCCTTGAAGAAACTGGCAAAGGAAGCTACTTTAAATCAAGATTTCTAGCATGACAATTTTCATGACAAGTGCACCTTTTTAGGATGTTCCAAGAACTGCAGAACAGTAATTTAATGCACCTTAATTCTGTTTGGTGACAAAATCTTCCCATTAAAAAAAGATCAAAATAAAAACTCAAGAGAAGCAATGGCTATCATTCCCAACCTAGAAAGAACAGAAGTTCTGCTAACATCTGTAATCCCGGAATAGTACTTCTGTGTTTTCACTCCAGGTCACATACAGCTAAGATTGCAGTATTAGAGATATCAGAATATATCCTAAGGCAGAAGTCTTCTCCAAGTATTATTATAGTGCTCAAATTATTTCTAAACAGAAAAAAAGAATTTAAAACTACAACAGCTTCTTTAGGATCAGCAGCACATTTCCAAGACGATAAGCAAGATAGATGCTAACTAAGCATAATACAAAACCAAAAAATGCTATTTATGAAGGAGTACTTAATCTTTTTCCTTCAAGTGTTTTACATACGTGGCTAAGCTCAAAGTAATGAATTAGATGCTGTTTATTAGTCCTGATGGACATACACCATGAAGGGAAACATTCTCTTCTCCAGTCCCAACATGGAACACTAAGAATATGCCACCATTAATGAATGCTGGGGCAGGAGCTGGGGAGGCAGGGGAGTACTGGGTGTTCCCTGTCTTGCTGCACCATGCATCATTAGGCTCCATCAAAGCTACCCTCTGCCTCCACTGACAGTTTCAAACACTGCAAACAGACCACTAAAATTTTTGTTCCAATCAGTAATGCAGACAATGGAAACTCATTAATGACATCACTGTTTAACTTTCAGGATCTGTGGGTTATTCCTTATGTGAATGTGATAAAGTTGAGAGCTGTATAGTTTAAAATTTCCACTGATGATACTTTTCTCCAGATAAGCAAGCTCAGCTTAAAGTCAGGCTAATGTCAAATTAAAGTTTCCAGTTTAAATTTAAACAATTTTAAAAATAAATTCACAGTTAAGACAGGGCATTTTCAACTAGTTCTAAATAGCATCCAACTGAGAGGAGTATTTACACTAGAACACACAGAAAATTAGTACAACATTTGTTTCTTTGCTTCAACAAGAAACAGGAATGTTTGAATTGGTTAGATTTCTCTCAACTTGGAACATCAATTGAGGAACAAATTAGACCCTTAGCATTCAGTAGTGCTTTAAAGAAACTAGTTGATTTCATAAGAACACATTGCATTTGATTGATTCATGCAAGGCACATTTACTCTTCCCACTCTGTACTACTCATAATTAGTTATTTCATATGTGCACATTATTCATAAATCATTACACGCATAATTATGTATTGTGTACAATTTATTTATACAAAAGCAAAAAAGTGCATCAAACTCAAGTGCTACACTTCTTAATTGCTCGAGAACTAAGAATTAATTACCATTGAGACAGAAGAGCAAAAGTAATTCTTTAGAAATGCGATCATCAATATAAAAGAAAAAAACAAACTGAAACTAACCCATAGCTTTCCAAATCTCAAGATTAAGCAGTTCAGGCCACATAAGCTTTCTATGATTTGCAGATGACTGGAACACTGATCTCTGGTGGGATACCAGCCAGCCAGGACACCAGGGAAAGTGCTTGGTATTTGAAGAACAAGTTCTTCTAGCTGTTAATAGCCCAGCCTTTGTAATCAGTGACTGAACCACTGTTACTTTACAGCAGCTGCATCTTCACTTCTGATGGGGAGCATGGTTTACAGTACTCAAACATTTCACAATGTCCAGAACAGTCTACCTTTCACTGCCCTAGATCAAGGGAACTACTACCATCTCTTTCTCTTCACTCCACTGAGCTGAGGAAGTTTAAAGCCTATCCAATTAAGAGCCTGTTGGCAACACAAAGTGGGATCCAATGATCACAGCCTAGGGACTAACATAGTTCACCAAAATACTGTCAGGAAGATCGCAAATAGATTCAATGTTGTGGTTTAGCGCATCATAACACTACCAGAGAATATTAGCTGCACTGCAGAGCACAGGAGCTGAAAAGAGTCTGGCTGCAGCAAAGCAAGGGCTGTGCAAATACTGCTCCACGTTATTTGCATGGCACAGTGGTTGTTTTGGCTGTTGCTAATACTGACAGGCTGGAGCTAGCCCAGATTTCTCAAGAGAGTTATGACAAGAGTCATTATGTGTTATGATAGCAGTCTACAACCAGTGTTTCAAAGAAAGATGTGCCAGCCTCTCAGTTCTCACAGAGAGGGCAACAAGTTAGTGAGGAGTCAGAAACAGAAAATCCAATTTCATCACCCTTCCACTTTGCTTTTCTCCAATTTCCAATCAGATTTCAGATTTCAAATCTGCTTTGGCTTCACCATCCTGGTCCTACAAACACTAGGTTTTAAAATTTGGTGTCATCTTTATGCAGACACTTCCTTCACCTTCAAGATATTATTTGGGAGGGATTAAAAGCTGCTAGAAAATGAGTTTATGAACAATAAGAAAGAAAAAATAACATAGCACAGAGAGATTTCATTAATGGTGTCACAGGGGATATAGCAATCATGTATTATATTTTTCCCCAGCATTCCTCTAGCTTCCAAATATTTTCAGCTGAAGACATTTCCTTGGTTTGCAGTGGCTCATTCATTTGGAGCTGCCTTTCAGAGACTTCTCTGGTCTCCCCTTCAACTCATGTGAATATTTTACATTCACAATATCATTTGTCAAGGAAATCCACAGTGTCTATCACATTCTGCACAAATAGACAAGACCTTTTATATTGACTGTAAACCACAGAATCATTGAATCAACATCTTTGTCAGTGACATGGACAGTGGGATTGAGTGCGCCATCAGCAAGTTTGCTGATGACACCAAGCTGTATTGTTCAGTTGGTATGCTGGAGGGAAGGAATGCCATCCAGAGGGACCTTGACACGCTTGTGAGGTGGGCTGATGCCAACCTTATGAAATTTAA
>WYDI02021024.1:0-37358 GCA_009867235.2 Psittacus erithacus | reverse complement strand
GCGTATCAACCGAACCACACAGCTTGGTGTCATCGGCAAACTTGCTGAGGGCGCATTCAATCCCACTGTCCATGTCATCAACAAAGATGCTGAACAAGACCGGTTCCAACACTGATCCCTGAGGGACACCACTCATTACTCTCTCCCTCTTTGTGCCTCACTTCAGCAGCAAAGGGGACTTTGAGATGACATTTCTCTGCGGGAGGCTGCACAGAAGAGAAGGGTGAGACTTCAACAGGTTTTAAACCAAGAACAAAATATCTACTGTTAGATTTCAGTAGGAGTGCTTTCATTCCTGCCATCCTAGGGATGGCAGAAGACTATTTTTCCTTTCATAGCCTGGGGTTCAAAAGCTAAATGAGGCTTTGCTAGCAGCCTTTGGGTTTGTTTAACCACATAGGAAGCTGGCAGGCACAGTGCAGGACACTGGACAGGGTGAACTGCTCAGCACTGTGATGCTCAAATAGAAACCCAGCCTGCCACGGGCAGCTCAGTAAAAGTCTCATCGCAGCGCACACAGCGACAACTTGTAAATCAAAACAAACTGACTCAGCCTAGCAGGAACTGGGACGAAAATATGGTGATGCAAGCAATTTTTATCACAACAGCCAACCTTTTGCTTCTGATCTTACAAACATTCCTGTTTCTACACTGATTGATATGCATAATTATTATTGTTATTGTTTTCATTATTATTTTGTATTTAGTTCCCTTTTGAAATTAAAATCTGCAGTTTTGAAGCAGGAAAGGGGGGGGGGGGGTGGAGGTGTTCAAGAAGATTTTGAAACAAAATATTTGGCCATTTCCAGAAATGCAACGTTTCTGCTGGAAGGCTCCCAAACTAGCCAGCCTTACAGACATCCCCCTTTTCTCTAGGACAAAGTCTCACTTCTCCACGCAATCCCTCTTCCTCAAGAAAGCCATCCCAGACCTGTCGTTTTGGGTTTCCCATCCACACAGCATCACTGAAACCTAGAAATTTCTGCACGTGTCTGAAGCCACCTCTGGGACCGCGCATCCCATGTCCGCTCTGACAGTGGTGGAGGGGGAGGTGTACGGGCAGCCTCGGTTTCCCATCAGGGTCACTACCCCCTCTTTCTCCCTTTATTTTGAGGTGACAGGCTGAAAGGGACTGTGATTGACGGGCGCTTCCCGTCTGCTGTCTGTCTGCGTGTGTTGCATACAAACACAGCCCTTTGGAGCCCTCCTGGGGAGGGGGCAGTGGGTCAGGGATGCCGATATTAAATTGTGATGGACAAACCTCAAACACTACACAGAGGCTTGGCTCAGGCAGCAGGTAAGGCAAGGCAGCTCGGCTGGGCACAGGAATAATTCCCTGCCTGCCTGCTCCAGCCTGGCCCCAGGATGTCTTGAGAGGATGCCCCGAGTGACCACACAAGCTCCTGGCTGAAGGCTTGAGCAGGCACCATTGGTACCAGTCCCTGTGAAGCAGCTGCCCTGCTCACCTCCCTGCCAGGGCTGCCCGCAGCAGACGCATCTGTGGGGATGCTGGGTTTTCCAGCACCTTGGTGCAGAGACCTGACTAACTCATCTCTTGCTCTCAGCATGGCCCAAGAGGAGTGTGAGCAGACCTCAACTAACCCATCCAAGGTGTAAAGAGCTCCAGCCAGGTCATGCTCATAGACATCTCTAACCAATGACTCTCTGGAGAGCAAAGCTGTGACCTTGGCATGGGGATAAACCAATGGCTATGCATAGCATGAGGGGCGTGGGAGAAGGCTGCCAGCAGGCACCAGCAGTGAGCTGCAGGGCTCCATGTGTATGGATGTCAGATTGAGTTGTCTTGGCGCTGGGTCATCTTCTCACTCACTGTCACTCATTGGAAAGGGGGAGGGCAGCACCATGTCCTCCACAGGCTGGCAGTGGAAAAATGCCAGTTGCTGTCAACCCTACACCCATGGCTTGAGAAAGATTCGCTGTCCTGCTGCTGCTGGGCTCACGTCACTTCGTCCTTCCCTCCAGCCCTTGTGGGGAGAAAGGATGAGGCAGAGGGACTGTGGCCAAGAAGGAAGGGGGAGGGATTCACTATGTGTGGTGCCTGCAAGCGCAGACTCCAGCCATAGGCACTGGGAACTACGTGGATGTTCAGCCCCCAGCAAGGGTACTGAGGCCATGAGAGGAACTAGGAAAGGGCTGAGACCATCTCTGCACTGCAGAGAGCAGGCTGGCATGTCCTGGGGTTAAGGAAAAGAGATTCAGAAGGCAACCCAGCACCAGCACGCCTAGGAACCTCCGAATCCATGCCAGGTCTCCAGACTCCAAGGCTGATGCAGGAAAGCACCCCCAGGCACCCTCCCTGTGCATCCCAAGCTCTCAGATTGCTCTCTGGTGGGATGAAGGAGGGATGTTTTCCCTGGGACTGTTCTTCTGACCCTTCTCCGTCTCCCGGCTCCCTCCCCCTCTACCCTGAGGCGGACAAGTGTTCGCTTTACTGCCTGGCAACGGGGCCGGGGCTAAGCTTGCTAAAATATGAATGTTTTTTGGCTGGAGTACCAGAAGGCTGCAGTCCTACAGAGAGAAAAAAATTGAGCACTCCATGCCATGGCTCCAGAAAGGGGGAGAATTAGGTTTCACACCGAGCAGGCTGGACCATGGCATTCTTTAGTTAATGCTTAACAAACGCCCAAACAAAAGCGGCCAACTTCGCTGCATGTTTGTAAAATGTATTCTCAGCAGACTCGGGTTTATTGGGGAATTCACTCACTTTGCAGCAAGTGCTGTTCCCTTTTTGTTTTTTTTTTTTTTTAATTTCCCTTCTCCTCCCTCCCCGCCCCAGCTCAAACCCTTCTCATTCCTGCTGCTTGAATGCGTCTTCCGACACTTCAAGGGGACATAGCAACCGGGCTGAAATGGGCTTATTTCATCCCTTAGGCTGATGTGAGCTCGCCTTCACAGCCCTCGAGAGCAAGTTCTTCCCGGGGTCCAGTTGAGCTGCTGCTGGCAACCAGGAATGGGGAGTCCAAAATGTCCTTGGCCTCTTGCAAATCCACCCCTGAGCAGTTGGCTGGTGGCTGTATTCTCCAAGAGACCAGTGAAAGCAAGGAAGGGAGGTGAAGCCTGGGTCCTGCTTTTAACCTTTCTTCACCTAACCCAGCTCTCTCAGGGTCCAAAGCAGACGGTCCTACCCCATCCAGCATCATGTTCTGCCATGCATCCTGGCCCTGCACACATCCCAGCCTCAGAGAGCCCATCACAGCGGTGAACGCCAACAAGCACAGTTTGCTTTCAAAGGCAGAACTGCTGTCAGTGATGGCTGGGGTGTGAAGGCAGGGGGACAGCCCTGTCCAGGGACCCAAGACTTTGGAGGGGTTAAACTGGGGGATCCATGAACAGGAACCTGCAGGAGCAACCCTAAACAAACTCTTGCCCTGATGAGAGCACTTAAGATGGTCCTACATCCCCTCCTGGAGCCTGGTGCTGTGGCAGAGGATGACAGTGACAAGGGACATGCTGGGGACAACAGACATACAGGGAACATGGTGGCAAAGGTAAAAGAGGTGCAGCAGAGGAAAGGGGGTTAGCACTGGACTGTTCAAGCTTCCCTCTGCTACACATGAAGCATCTGAGCCTTCCCAGGAAAGGGCACCTTCACCCCTGCCTCCTGGACGAGGTCAAAAGTGGTCACTTAACACTCCCCCCAACCCTCCAGAGACCACACTGTGACACGCAGGGGCACCACTAGAATGAAAGGGTTAAATAAACAGACAAACGAAGCCTTCCCAGCAAACAGCTGCTGCCAAAATACACTAGCAACCCCCAAGCCTTCTCCACACCAAAATAAAAGGTCAAGCAAGTGCATGGCTTCTAAGGCTGCTTTAAGTTGCTCCGTTTCTGATGAAGGATACACTAATAAGACTTTCACCAGCGAAGTCCTACAGGAGCTGAGAGCTATGGGTTCCCTCCAGGCCCCTGGGGAGCCTGATAAAAATCCTTTACTGACTTACTGGGCAAGGCCAGAAGAACAAGGCCAAAATGCTGATTTTACTCCATTTCCCTAAAGGCTGCTTCTTTTTTGTGCCCCTCTTCCTCCCTTCCCCTTCCCCCCCCATAACAACACGTAGCATAATGCAGGGAGCTGGCCCCATCACAAATCTGGTTTTGAAGGCAAGAGGGACACAGGCAAGAGGAGGAGATGCACACACAGCACTGTGTCCAAGCAAGCCCAAACACCATCTGAATGGAGACAATCCAAGGATCAATCCCGCTCAGCCCATGGCACAGCAATTCTGCATCCCAGCCAGTACATCTCCCACAAAGCTGAATATCGAGCAGCGACCCCTTCCCCCTCCGTGCCCCCGAGAAAGCAAGGATAATTGAAAAAACACAATATCACTAGTCAAATTTAATATTGAGAGTGAGTGAGCGGGAGCCAGAGGTCAGAATTAATTACACCCCACCATATTTCAGCACGCTGCCACGGCTCCGTGTCCTTTCCTTGGGGAGCAGTGCTTCCATAGAGAGGTCGACAGACATTATTAGAAAGGACTGATTTAAACGTACCCCCAGGAGCTTTTCAGCTTGTCTCTTCAGAGTCTTTGTTTGTACTGAGATTAATGGAGAGGCAAATGATGGAAAAGCAAAGTCACCAGGAGCAAGAGGCTGTGCCATCGCTGCCACCACCCCGATTTGTCTGGCTTTGTAGGGAGGGCAGGAATAACTAGGAGAGAAGGAAATGCTGTTCATGTCATTCATTTTGCAGATAAAAACATGATGATCGTGAAATCTCATTTTTGCTTTCCAAGAAACTGATATCCTGGATAAAAAATCCTGCTGGCTTGTTTTTCTGCCCCCTTGGGGATTTTACGCACCCACTGGTTTTTTGATGTGCTGTACCACTTGGAGGGAAGGAGCTGCTTTCATTCTTTTCCAGCTTAAGGTACTCCCTCTTGCAAGTCATTATATTTGCTTATGAATTTTTTTGTAAGCCTCCTGTGATGGACAATGAACATAGAAACAAAAAATCAAAAGCTTTCCATTGTGCACTCAGAATTTTTAAAGGAGGGCTACAAAAAAAACCAAAACAAAACCAAAACAAACCCCAAACAAAACCAAAAAAATAACAACAAATTCTCCCCCAAAAAACAAAAACAAAAGAAAGACCATTCAGATCAAGTGTAGAAATATCCTTCCTCAAGGATAGCCAGCCCTGAGCAACCTGATCCAACACTCAAGCCAGTCCTGTACCATGCAGAGGAAGGGATGAGGACCTCTTGTCCCTTCCAGCCCTGACTCCCCCATGATGTCATAAATGCACTTCCACCTTGTGCCAACAGGTTTAAAAAGGGATTAGGCAAATCTGGGGGACCAAGTCCACCCCCAGCCTGGTCCCACAGGACCTCACCCTTAGGTCCACCCAAATTCCTGAGTGCCCAGGGCTCCCCTGGCTTTCTGAAAGCATCACTTCCAAGGGCACGTACACTGGGTGCAGCCGTGCCTCAGCGCTGGGGCTCCTGACTGCTCTCGCGTCTCCTAGGTTACAATTAAGGCTTGTGTTTTCCTTTATTAAACAGAAACCCCATGTTTCCCCCAGTAGCTCTCTGAGCATCCAGGGACAGGGCCACAGGAGCCAGTGTTTCTCAGGCATTTAAAATTCACGGGACATTCGTGCTGACGTGCCAATGTGGCAAACTCTCATTAGGAGGCAGCCAATATCCCATCGAGCTTCCTGGTGCTCCGGCAGCTATAAAAATTGCTCAGCTGTATGAAAGCTAAACAGAGTAAACTAAGCCCAACATAGAGAACAGCTGCTTTGGACTGGCTCAGCAAGCAGAGATCTGTGGGAGCACACAGGGCAGTGCCAGTGGGGAGTTATCAGTCTCGTGGCTGGGTTATTTCTTGCCTTATCTTTTATTCCCATGTGCCCCAGTTCACCCTCAACAGGGTTTTGCATAAATATTGTCTGTGTGTTGTTGAGTTGTTGGGATGTTGTGGATTTTTTTTCTCAATAGCATTTCACAATGAGAAGCAGCTGTTGTGGTTAAAAGGCTGCTCCAGAGCAAAAGCTGAGCTGCACATCCAGATATCTCAAAAGAGGCATCCTTCATTCATAGCTCCGTGCACTAGAGAGCACTATAACATGTGTTTCTATGAAGTTTGTTAACTACTCAGCTAAACAAGCACGCTGGAAATGCCAGAGGAATATGCTCTGGAATGAATGGAAATATTCATCTAAAAAGACATTAAATTTAAGCCATCTTTTTCTTTTCCCCCCACCTCTGCTGAGCTCATGTTGCGTCTCTCTGGTAGCATGTGCCCTCAGGCTGCGGTTCTGGGAGAAGTGAATGCTCAGTACGCATTCTGCACCCTCAGCAAAGCAGCACCCGAGAGGGCTGCGGTAACAGATGAGGGTGTGAGGAGGGGCTCTCACACAGTCGGTGGTCCAGGGAAGCATCAGCAGAGGAGCCTGGCAATGAGCAGCTAGCATAGGCAGCTCACTGACCATGATCCCAACAAGCAACCTGCTCCCAAATGACATATCGTGCATGGAGAAGCAGAGCTGCTCTGCCTTTGTGGGACTGAGCATCAGCTCCCCAGAGGTACTGAGCATCCTAGAGGAGTAGGGTAGGGATAAATAAGGGATAAGCTAAATAGGGATAAAACATGAGAAAAATTTGGTTATCAAGTGTTAAAAATTCACTTGCTTCGCTAGAGTTTTCTCCTCTTCAGCCTGGGGAAGTTTGGGAGGGAAGTCTGTATTTTTAGCCAACACCCGCTTGAAAATTCGGTATTATACTAATATGAACCCAAATTTTTTATTTGTGCAGTAACTGCATTTCAAGGTGGCTTCAGTAGCCATGAACACCCTAAAAAAAGGCTTCAACTGATGCCAGTAAACAAGAAGCAGTCTTAGATCCTGACATCAGTTAGAGGTGTCAGTATCCATTATGGGAGAAGATGCTCAGAAAACTCCAAAGTGGCCTAAAGGTGCTCAGTGCCAGAGCTGGTTCAAAGTTTTCCCATAAAATCATATCTCTTCCTTCTACTTGCACTATTTTACACACACACACACTCATATGTATATACATTATGGGTTTTTTTCTGAAAAACCTGTTTTCCACAGATTTTTTTTCAATTCAGACATGAGCTCAAGGTTCAGGGTTCCCTGGTTCAACTCAGTTGAGCACAGAAGGGCTACAAGGTGGAACAAGGGGGCAAGGATGGCTCTGTTCCTGTGCCACTCCAGGGCTCATACTATGGTCCTGGCTGCAGGTGCGCAGGGCTGGTGCTCACTTTGCCGGGCTACCTGAGACAGGTCTCAGTGCTGCCAAGGCATCAGGATGAGCCTTCAACAGATTTGACACCAAGAGCAAACAGGCTTCTCTTGGAAACAACTTGCTGCTGCTCGTCTGCTAGGGGTTATTACAGCGCTGGGGGCAGCAGCCCTTCCTAGCAGCCTCCGGTGGCTGTCGAGGCAGGATATTACTTTGTTGCTTATTCATTTTATTGCTTCTCCTTTCTAAATATTTGCTTGGCAGGGGAAGGATTCCCTTTACACAATATCTGTTTTTACAGGTCAATTGAGTTTCTGGCGCTCTCAATCTCTCTTTCCCTCCAATTGCATTTGCAAAACAAATATTGATTGTACCAATTAGACGCGAACCCCTTGCGGAAGATAGCTCAACACCTTCAGCTGGGAGAAGGCTCTCTCAGCCCCTAACCATGGACTAGTAGATGGAGATGGTAGGACAGAGTCGTAGTGCTGAGGCAGGACTCTGCAAACCCCCAGCAGGACCCGCTGGAAGACAACAGCAAAAATAATGTTGCTAATCCATCCAGCCAGAACACAAAATCTTTGAAGGGTATTATGTTATAGCTGGGATGTCCCCTCACACCTGAGACAAGTGTAAATTACCCCATGCCTATCACTCACCCTGGAACCTAAGGACTGCAACCATGGGAGACCACAAATGGCATCAGCAGAATAACAGGTAGTAGGTTAGATCCATCAATCCCAAAGCCACCCATCCCCAGCAGAAGTCCCAGTTCTTTCACTGAAACACCAAATGCAACAACTCATTGAGGCAGGGGTGGGTAAGAAAGACACCCCTCTCCCACCACACACGTTTGGGGAGTCTCTTCTAGCTCTGCTCTTTTGCCTGGTGTGTGATAAAGAAGCAGCTCTGGGAAGCAGCATGGGCATGCTTCTGCTGCCTGCCCCAGGAACATCTGCTGTCTGGAATAGCTGGCAGATGCCTTTTTTTAAGGGATGGACTACACCATGATGAAAAAGAAGTACACAGTTGGGTGCTTGGCCACAGAGCAAAGGACCACAATGAGACCTTGTTGCAAAATCACATCCTTTAAATAAAATTTAAACCCAATACAGTTATTTTTCTAATGTCTTTAGTGTTTGGCTGTGCAGTGCTGGACTTCTCTGAGCTGCCTTCACCAAAAGCAAGCGGCACATCCAACTCAAGCACCATGTCACACTTTTCACATTTTCACACTTATTTCATAGCTCTGGGGTTTTGTTGTGGTTTTCTTGGGAAGTTTTGTTAAAATCCTCACTGCCACAAGGAGAAAGGAAAGACATCTTGGCGGAAAAATCAGTCTGCATTAAAGACTTGCTGTGCTTTGCTTTGACGCAGTCTAAATGACTTTTAAAAGAACAAATGAGATCACTGAATTGCACTGCAGTGTGAGACACAGTGGGGATTCTTCACCCTGCACACAGAAAGCAGTGCCAGCCTTTGGTGGCTTTCATCTGCCCCCAGGACAAGGATCCCCAGCATGAGCTGGGATGGGGATGCCACCTCTTTCTGATGTCACTCCATCAGGAGCTGTGACACAGCCCCACAGCTCACAATCCACCAGATCATCACTGGCAAAGCATTCAGAGCACACTGTTAAATGTGTCCTGCCTGTGTCAAAAGTCACAGCCCAAGGCAAAGGCACAGGGCAGGCAGCAAAGCAGCAGGGGGCTGCTGGATTAGCCACAAAGGTGGGAGTCTCTGTCCACACCCACTGGGGCAGAGATGTGGACTACCCTGCTGCGATAGCACACAAGAGAGGCTGGGCACATCTAGCAGCCAGTCCATCCAGGAAAGGACTCCCAGGCTGCTGGGAATGCCCAGCCAGGTAAAAAGCCTCTCTTTCCACCTCGCAACCTCAAAATGATGTTGCAAATGCCAGGAAGCAGAGACAGTCTGCAGACCCCCCGGTATCCCCTGCAGCCTAGGGAAAGCAGATTGCTCAGCCCAGCCTGGGAGTGCAGGACTGGCCCAGCACCCAGAAGAAATGCTTTTTCATCCCAAAACATGGTATCTTTTTTTCCCTCCACAGTTCTCTGAATCACAGCCAGAGGAACTCAGGTTCCCCCTGCAGTGCTGGGGTAAAACGAGACAAGAAAACAAAGCAGCCACCCTCCCACAGCCAGGCCCAGGGTCTGGTACCCATGGGGGCGTCAGGTCCCCCCTGCAAGCTGAGCTAAAGCTCGAACAGAGATGTTGATATGTAAGATGTTGACATGTAAGATGTCAATATATAAGCTAGTCCTATCTGATGACAGCATGCACACATCCAGCGTCCCAGGGCGGAGGGTGGGAAGCAGATGCCTGGTTAGAGAAAGGAGGGATGAGCCACAAACGGCTCACACTCCTCTGCAGCTCGGACAAATACAAGGCTGTTTGGCTCCATGTTTTGGGCTTGGGCCCATCTCTCTGGTTTAAAGTAGTTGAACTGAACCCAAAGGCTCATTAAGTCAGTCTGCCTGGAGCTGATTCCACCGCAAGGATGTTTCATCCCAACATGAAGTTGATGTTCCTCTTTGCAGCTACGAGCGATTTGGGGTGAGTGAGAGGAAGTAGTCCCCATGGCAGGGCCAGTGCTGCCATCTCTCAGCAATCCACCTGAAACAGGTGACAGTGGGTGCTGGAGGCCCCATGCCCGCAGCCTGCAACTGGGTGAGAATCCCACCTTTTCACTATTTCCATATTACCTCCTCCCATTTTAAACTGATCTCCCTGGGCTGCATCAGGAACAGGAGCTCTTGGGACGGCAAATCCCATGAGCTTGGAAACAAGGAGGCAAAGGCAGAGAGCCCAGTATTCATCCTCAAATCATGTCAAATGACTTGATGGGAGAACCAAGGTCAGGAGCATTAATTTGTTTTGCCAGCCTGTGTCCTGGACGTGCAGGGCAAAGGCAGTCTGAATCCCCCTCCCTCGTGTCAAGCAATACATGTGTCCATTCTCTCCCAGTGACATCCCTAGGAAGACATCACCATGCCACCTCCTGGCCCTGCTGAACCCTCTAAAGGTCAGCACCGAAGGCATGTCCACCACATATGGTTATTAGTTCTCTGTGGGTCCATCCATCCCTCCACTACAGCTGGGTGAACAATTCACAGTGCATAAATTTATCTAGCAGATCTCAGCCCACGTGCTGTTTGCTAACAGTCTGTAGAGAGGCTATATTTTATCCCTTTGGGTTTCTTGGCCAGCATTCAAGCTCCTGACCCTGATTTATTCTCAATCGGTCAAGAGCCACATTTCATCTCCATAGGCCACGTCTGCACAGAGCTATTTGAAGCACGTGGCTTGACGTCCTGCAGCAGCACCAGGGCACTTCACTGTACACTGGCCCCAGTTCTTTGCAGCACATCCAAAAGGTAACCAAGGGGGATTTTGTGTTCAAATATAGGCTCTGCGGGGGCAAACTTTGCCTGATGAGAGCAGCATGGCCGGAACAAACCACACCTCTTCTGTGCACGAAGGCGATGAGAGCTCCAGATGCCGGCCAAAGCTGGCTCGCTGCCTTTTCTCATCCCATCTCACCATGTCTTTGCCTACCTCTCTGCCTATTTATAGCCATGGAAGACCTTTGCACAACACTCAAGCAGCCAGAGGGTTGAGTGTATAGGCGGGATGGCAAATGCCGCTCTTTAACTCTCCAAAGTCCTTTTCCTTCTGCCTTCCAAGGGGCTGCCATTGAGAGCCAGGCATGCACCCTGCTTTTAAGAGGAGACCTTGAGACCAGCCAGAAAATGCTTCTCAGAGCTACACCGATCGCCATCCTGGCCCTGGGGGTTCATAAACCGCCCTATGATCTGTCTCAGTGAGTCTTTACTAAGGGAAGAATCACACTCAGCAGATCTGACCATCCCTCTGTGAAGACAAACCAGATAAAATAAGACAATGGGAGACGTAATCTGCAGAGTTCAGTGAAAAACTGTGATGTGAAGGATCAAGGTTAGTATCAACCCTCTGTGACATCTTCATTGGCAATTGCAATTAGGGACTAATTAGCATGTTAATAACATTAGTAGGAGATAATAAACTGAAGAGGATGGAACAGAGCAAAACAATCAGAAGGGGACCCTGGAGAGAGTAAAAAAAAAAACCAAGCACAAAACAAATTCAGCTTCAGCAGTCCAGGGGTAAAAGCATCCGGAGCAGATGCTGCGGATGGAGGAGGAAGGCAAGAGCACGGAAGTGGAAAGCAGTTCAACATGGGAGCAGCACGTTGAACAAATGAAGGAAGCCCGCTCACTGGCTGCCCTGCAAACCAGGTCTTGCCTGACAGCAGCTCAGCAAGCAGGGCAGTCTGCAAGGTTTCACCAGGAGAGCTGAAGAAGGACCAGCACTGCATGCTGGCAATCTGCAGGGCATCCTGCTGGGTGCCTTGTAAGAAAAACTAATATCCCAAGTAGAACCATTAATGCAACTTGACTTCATGTGGAGCCGTTTCACCTCAGGAAGCCCATTGCATGAACAGCTCCCCTCCAAACAGCAGCTGCATGCCTGGTTCCTAGGTGGACCAGACATGCATGGGAAGGAGAGAGGTGGCAGAGACCTGCTGCCTTCACCCCAGCCAGGCAAGTCATGGGACAGCAGTAACTACACAGAGCTAACAGCTGTGCTCAAGCTACTCGAGGAGACCCCCTACTCCTCAGGTGTACTTAGAAGTAACTCCTCCCCTGCAGTGACTCATGCTGCTGTCTTTGCTCACTGCACACCGTGTACTGACCAGCATGAAGTGCTGGATGTCCCTGCCCTCCAGCCACACTGAAGCTTCCCTGTGTCTCCTCCATCACAAGAGCCCCTGGACTGCTTTGTGAAAGCTGTACCATCACTGTCTTAATGGGATACAGGATGAGGGGTGGACCCTCAAGGTGGGACACCTTGGCAGTCCTTGCCCTGGTATCACTGCTAGCCTACACTTTACTTATAAGATGGATAGAATTGTTTTCTTATAAGAAAATCCTGTAATAACTCAAGTTACCAAAATGGTGTAACCTGATTGTCTTTCTTGTGCAGATCCTAAAGGACCTGCACCTCCTGGTGCAAACCAGATGGCTGCAAAACCAGGCAGGATGCACAAGCTCATGGTGGGAGGATGGTGGGGCTGCAACCACTTTCACACTGCTCTGGGAGTCCCAAGCAAGACAGACAAAACAGCACGAAACACACCTTCAGCAGCAGTCCTAACTTGGCAATTACAATAGCAAGGGAGACTTTGCCCATCCCCGTGATATACAGGATGAACAGAAGAGCTAAGACAGGCTCACCTGATCTCTGCAGCTCTGCTTCACCACAGTTCTTTCTGCCAAATGAAAAACAGCAGCCAGTAGGATTGCAAGGAAAGGGCTGGGCTCACTAAAAGTACCCTTCATCCTGAGAAACGACTGCTTCTTCACCTCTCATCTGTAGCCTTATACCCCCCAAACCATGGCTCTTCACAGCTGGGCATCCCTGAGAGTCTCCTCTCCCAGCGCCTGATGATTCAGGCAGACCAAGTAGGACTTGAATCGCTGCCACTTGTCCCCACCACCAGGAAACAAGTCACACCAGCCATGTCACAGTGTCTCCTCCAAATGGCTCCTCCAAACCCCTGATGTCTGAGTGCTCCAGCCCTTCCCTGGACCATTTGGAGAGTTTAAAAGTGCAAACAATTCAAGGGAAACCCAAATTTCGAAGCTGCCAGGACAAGTATTATAGGATGCATGAGCTCTGGAGGATCTGGGCTGTGCAGCCGCTCAGCATCAGGAAGGGGCAGGAGTTTTATTGTCCAAAGGGGGATTAAAGTGGTTCCTGCTGCACAAGTATCTGGAGGCAGGCAGGGAGGAGGGGAGATGCTTTCCCTTGATTTGTGGGCTGTTCTCAGGCTGTCCTTGCTGCCAGGTCTTGGGCAATTTGATGACTTTTGTTGCAAACTGGAAGATCAGGAGACATGTGAAGGAGGAAATCTGCATTCCTCTCGCCTAAGAAATCCCTTCTCACTTTCCCCCAAATCAGACATACACCCAACCTCAGCCTCTCCAGGCTGGCTTGGACACCGGCTCCCCTCCCACACCCAGATGACCTACTCATCCAGAAATGGCCAGGGCCCACATCTGGGGCGTTATCCTCTCCTCCTTTCCTTCCCTGCCAGAGTCCTGCCTGCACACCCCTGTGGGGGGACACTTCACCCTCTGCTGTTGAGTGAAGAGGTGGGAAATGCCACATAAAACCAGTCTCTTCCAGCAGCATCAGTGCAAAGGTGATCTCAAGCCTCCAAAACACACTCCAGCCCCTCTGCAAACTGTGTACCAAGCACCTCCATACATCCTTTTCCAAAGGCATCCCTGGTGGCTTGCAAGCATTGGAGGTTGTACTTCTTTGTTCCTGTCTCCCAGAAAAAAATACATACTGGGTGCTCTTTTCCTATCAGACCAGATGTCCACCAATACCAGACAGGGATGTGACCCACTGGGCAGTGGTGGTGGACACAGCAATGGACATGGCACCCAGGCCACCATGCCTTGATTTCTACAGCATCTCCCCTCCCTCAGATGCCTTTTCTGTCCCTGGAAGTGCTCTGTGGGATGCAGAGGTAGGAAAGGACACATAAAAATCTGAAACTGAGATAATGTCACCTCAGGCCATGAGACCATGTATTTACAGGCAGAAGGCCAAAACCTGCCCAAGAGCCTGAGCCCTGCTTGAGTCTGCTGTGAAAGCCTGTGGGGAAGGTATGCATCAGGAGGAAAACCATCTGAGCATAAACAGAGTCCAAATGTAAGCAACAGAGAGCCCACAGTTAGGGAACCAGCTGCTGAGAGATTCTGTTGCTTACTTCCACAGCACATTACCACTGAAGCCTAATGATGTCACCCGCCAACCAGCTGAACACCTTCTGAGCTGACAACTCCCAGGGTGGTTAAAGCAAAGAATGACCAGCGTGTCACTAGCATGGAAAGATACCACCTGAGAGGGAGAAAGCTGGGGACCAGTGCAAACCAGCCTCTCCATCCTTGTGGCTGGGCAAAACTCATCTCCAAAAGAAAACCCCATCCCTGAGGCTCAGCTGTGCTGCTCTGGGGTGTTTCTCACTGGTAAAAAGGTGAAACTGAGACCTCACATGAAAACTGTGGAGGAAAACGTGGCAGCACTGGGTTAAGCAAGCCCCTGCAATCTGGCTGTGGGGCGTTCGCCTATGCAATCTTGGCTTTGCGACGGGTTTGCAGGTCCATTAAACAAAGTGAGACAGAAAATTGGACGCCAGCGCCTGCTCTGTGGAGCGAGAGCCACCCAGCTCCAAGCCCATCTCACTGGGGCCTCCTGAATTTCTTTTCCCCTTTTCTAAAGAAGATTAAAGACAAACCCTGAGTCGGACCCAGATCAAACACAACCTCACATGGCTCAAGGGGAACAACCAGCACTGCAGCAGTAGGAATGAAGCACAGTCCTTGCACAGACCTTTCTGACCCCATCTCCACACCCAGCTGGATTTAGGGCTCCTCAGCTGGGGTGGGACCCTTTTGGGTAAGAAGAGTAAAGGCTCCAGGGTGGACCCTGCTTCTTCCTATTCCAGGAAGGCCAGAGTCCCTCTGAACTCCATCCTTCTGCTGGAGAGAGTGAAATCTAGAGATGGAAACACACTCCCCAATGTTAATCTAGACTTACACCTTCCCTAGCGTCAATCACTGTTGTTCTGAAAACATCACCAACCTGTGCATGTGCCAGGCAGCCCCACGACAGACAAGCCAGATGTGATCTGCTACACCAGCATTAATGGGCAGCTGAATTTCAGCCACTAGATTTGATCTTTTAAGCACCAGCGCCTTGCCCCAGGCAGCCAGCAAGACTATTATTAGGGCTCAAGGCAGCCTGGCTGCTAAATGCTTTCCCTGCGAGCACTGCCCCGTGAAAGGATGCGCAATTCCCACCACGGTACCCTCATTGCATAGATATTGGATTTGGGAAATACTTTTGTGCTGCAGGCAAAACGTTTTTTCCCCTTGCCTACCCTTTCAAATGAGAGATTTTTAACTCTGTCTGCTGAGCTCCCCAGCTCTTTGCAGCAGGCACCATCTAAACACCTGGGGAAAAGCCAACATGTGGCCAGATGGTAAAAGCAGGTATGTCACCAAAAGCCACTGGCATCCCAAATTTCACCCAACCCCATCCCTTCAGTGAAGGGGAAGCCTGAGAAAGAGCAAACCTGCAGATGTAGCAAGCAAATGAAAGGCGTTGCAGAAGGGGGGAGGCAACAAACAGCCCCACACACCAGCATCTCCCTGTGAAATAGCTGTGGTCCTGTCCACAGGCTGGGGAGCTGGTGAGGAGGGGCTGGGATCCCCTAAAAACCTGCAAACACCTTTAGAACAGCTCATGGCAGGAGCAGAGAGACAGATGCATACTTCAAGGCAGACTGTAAAAGCAAGATAGGAAACCACCTCCCTTGCTATAGCAGCTAAAAGTCCTCCTGAAACAGCTCCCCAAGCAGAGGCATAGGACCACCTGAAAAACACAAGCCAAAGGCTGCAAGGTGCCCTGGTGCTGCTGTGATGCATGCTGGGTGCAATGGTCATCCTCAGCCCAGCGCAAAGAGCCCTGTCCTGGGCTGCTCCTCCAGGAACTACTGCAGCTTTACAATACCTCTTTGGATGTAACAAGACCCTGTTTTGCTCCCTAACACCACTTGATACTGCAGCATGTAAAAAAACCCCTTTGATAATCTTGTTTACCAGGTTGTAAACTCACTCATCAGTTTCAGGAATAAGGATGAGCGGGGGCCTTGCCTCTCCACACCATGTTTCTAATGATCTCAAGATCCTCAATGGGGAATCATGCCCTGTTTCTGCAAACTATTATCTAATCTAATTCCCTCCATCCTGTTACTTAAGGATTTACAACACACAACCTCCCCTGAAATGGTTTCTGGTAAATTCTTTGAAAGCTCTTCTGGTCCTCACATCATCTTCAGGGTCAGCCACGCATTAATGGCAAAGTATTTATGCATCAGGTAACTCATTCCCTGGCAAGAGAGTTTGTCTATGCTTTTTAAATTCAGGAAGCAATTAATAGTTGCCAAAAAAGCAACATGCTCTCTTGGGTGAAGGCCATAAAGCCCTGAGTCACCATGGGGAATTTGGATGCCTCCATCTCAGCAGACACCTTCCATGAGCATGGTGGTCACAAGGTAAATCCTAATGATGAATAACTGATGCTGTGACTCCAGCTTCCTCAGCCAGCTTGAGATGGCCATTTTAAGGAACAGCACTGCCGGCATCAAGAAGTCAAACATCAGCATCTTCCAGCTTTCCCTAGAGCCAGAGAGGTAGAAATGCTCCCTACTGAAAAGTAGGAAGGACTTCATTAAATCCCTTGGCTCTGGGACCTGCAGCTTTAAAAGCCAAAAGGTTACAGATATTGCTGTGGATGAAGCCAGGCTCCCAGCAGAATCTGTAGATCTGACAAAGTATCTTGTAGAAAGGTAGAAAACCCCAGTCCCCAAAGCCCAGCATCCTCCACTCTTACCAGAAACTCTGGTCCTGAGAGCCCAGCATCCTCTGCTCACACCAAAAACCCAGTCCCTAGAGCCCAGCATCCTTCATTCACACAAAAAAATCCCCAATCCCTAGAGTCCAGCACCCTTGGCTAACATCAAACAACTGCAGCAGCTGGAAAGCAGAGGCAGAAGCATCCACCACATAGTGTTTCCTCCTTCCCAGCCAGCCCAGACATCTCTGACGGAAAGAGGATCCACTGATTGCCTCCCACTAAAAACATCAGCCAGCTGCAGAGCTCCCCAGGTTTTAGGAGACAAACTCCCTTTCCACGCTGCCCCCCTTGAAGCCATCAGAAAGCAATGATTTCCAGGCTTACCCCTCTGCGCTAGACTTCAACCAGCTGCAGACAGGCCCATGCATATCCTCTTCCTAATCCTTCATGCACAATCCCTAGACAGTCCCTGGCTTTTATTATTTTCTGGCAGGAAAGAGCACCACGTTAACCCCTATGCACAGGCTGCAGCCTGAGCATCTCTCAGCACATCCCAGCTTGGGTCCAAATTATAAATGAAATGTTCACGTAACAAAAGAACTGGTGAGGGCCAATTGCCCATTAATATTTTAAATCTCTGCTAATTCTTATTTAACAACCTGTCCAAAAAGTCCTTTCTAATTGCTTCATACAGTGATGGGCCTAAAGTATTAATTGATATAGACCGTTGAAGACTCTTCCTGAGAGGGGCTGGAAGCCAAGGGACAGAGGAGGCAGCAGCATCACTGGTTGTCTGCAGAGACAAGGACCCCGCACTCCTCACCTCTGCCAGCAGAGACAAGGACCATGCCACTCCTCCTTTCTCTGCACAACAGTTCCCTTGGCTTCAAGAATACAAGATGAAGTCCTAACTGGAAGGTATTTTAAGGCACTGAGAATGAGGGAATAATATCTGTATGCATGCCGAAAGGTCCTGTCCTTGCCATGGTGCTGTAAAACTCTCAGGGGATGGAGCCACACCTGATGTGCTGGCTTTGGCTAAGGGACAGAGGTTTCCAGATGTGAAGACAGTATGCTGGTGGCACACAAGAAACCCTCACAGGGCTGCAGGACAAATGTGGACAGGATTTGCATCCCAGAGCCATGCTGATCCCAGGAGCACCCCCTGCAAGGGAAGATCCCAAGATGCGGGCTGCGGCCTCACCAGCCAGGAGCAAAACAGCCTCCATCTCCAGGCCTAAGCTCCTGAGGGAATCGAGGCTTTACTCCAGGAGGGAGCAGAGCCCTGCAAGATGGCTCAGGAGTCAGGTGAGGCTGCAGCCAGGAGCTGCCCCTCAGTCCCCAAGCTCAGTGCTGACCTTGAAATGCCAGGCGGGCGGCTGCCATCACTGGCATCATATGATCCACTACAAAACACAACAGGCTCTACTTAGAGGTTACACACTGCAGGACAAATTTAACACCCGAGAGTGTTCCCAATCCCACTGGAAGAATTCCTGGCAGCAGCTCAGTAATCGCCCACTACTGTAAGTGGCCAAGTGCCATCACATCAGTTCAGTTACAGACACAAGGACCTTGTTCCCTATTTCTGATGGGAGAGATGCTCCAGCTGATGGATGACATCACACAAGATGATGAATCCCCCAGTGGCAGGTGGGCCTTGAAGCAGAGAGTAAAAGGAATCTGGAAAAGATGCTGTTCCCAAAAGCCTTCACTTGTTTGAGAAAGGTACTTAAGGACTGCGATTAAAAGTTGCATTGAAGGCACACTGACTATAAAGCTAGGAAGTCCATTAAGAGATCCTTGGGGAGAATGATGCGCTGGTGGACATCAGAATAAAAAGCAGATGGAATGGAGGCATCCTCAAAGGATACCCAGCCCGGAGTCTAACGGCCAAAGACTTCCCAATCCTGCCACGAGAAAGAAAGGCTCAACATCAGGAGAAACTGTCCCTGCTGCCATCTCACCAGCTGTATACAAACTCTTCCAGAACCATGCTGGCTTTTTTCAGAGGTGGAGTGGGCAGATGCTGCTCTAAAGCAGAGCCAGGAAAGGCACAGGGCAGGCAGGGTGGGAGAGGTTTTCCCAGAAGCAGATCTGGTCCCAGCTCAGAAGTGAGCCAGACCTTGCCACTCCCTCATCCTCCTTTCCTTCCCTCTCCTTTCGACTGGCCCCAGCCCCGTGTTTCTGGAGCAGCAAAAGTCAGCTCTGCCGATGCTGCTATGGGGCCCTGAGCCAGCTCTGGCTATAACCTCAGAATGAAAACATCATCTCTGAAACACAGCAACGGAAAAAACAGACAGGCGGACATGTGTGCACACATGAGCATTCCTGTAATCAGGAGAGCTCCCACATCAGTGGCAAGGTTTACAATAATGGGCAATTTGGGGTACCTGTTTTGACCTTCAGGTTCTGATTTCAGGGAAGGGCAATGTTGTGCTTGGTTAGGGTGGGCTCACAGTGAGCAGGATGGACAGTGCTTTCTCCAGCCCCTGTGAACACAAACCTGGAACCTGCTGCTCCCTGTCCAGTTTGCCTTCCAACCTACGCCCAGAACCTGGCACTATCCTGGCCATGGTGCATATGAGAGGGAAAGAGAATTGCTGTGACAGGCAGGTGAAGATGCTCAGAGCAGAACTGGGTTGGGCTGTGGGTGCCCCAGCACCTGCTGCTAAGACCAGGTTAGGAGTGCCAGCATGGAGGCGATGGAGCCAGGTCAGAGCAGCAACAAGACGACAGAAAATGTTGTCAGGCCAGCAGCTATTTTTATCTGCAAGGACCAACACTTAATACTCTTGTATCTCCCACAAAATGTCACTTGAGCTCCAGCAGAAAGCTCACAGACAAGGGCTGAAACCTGAGCATGTAATCCCTGCTCCAGTCAAAAGTTTTAGTGGGATTCATAGTGTCTGGACAGGGGAAGATGAGAAAAAAACCCAAAACCTTTCCCCTGAGAAATGATGGCTGGGGCAGAGGAGAAACAGGACAAGCAGGTCCCCTCCTGGCACCATGCCTCTCTGCAGGGTCAGCTGCCACATCTGTAGGGCAAAGGGGACTTTGCAAGCCCTGCAGCTACATCATGGCATCCCAGCTCAATGAGTCTTTAGCTACCCTAAGAGGGTCATTAGAGGAGAGTAGAAGGCAGAGCTCACAGAGCAGTTTTGCATCAGGTCAGAACAGGAGACTCCACTGAGGTATCACTGCCACCCATCTTGGCAATTCCCTCCTCTCCACTAAGCATCTCTAATTACTTCAAACACCATCTCCCCACCACCCTTCCCTCTCATCGAAAAGCCCAGACTGAGAGATACCTGGGGTGTTAGGAAGAGAGGCTTTCCTTACTTAATAAAGCCAAGGTAGAGCAATGCCGTTATTAACAGCAACTTGCCCCTCCTCACTGATGGCAGGAATATTGCACTGGTAATCCCAGAGGAGCACCCCAGCACTGCACTGACAGCGGATGCAATAACATAGCCCCTCTGGGACTTGGCACTGCCCTTTCATATTGTGGGGAGTGTAAATGCCAAGGGGGCCCTTTCCCAGATCCTCCTTTACACTGCAAGCAAGATTCAGTATCGGGGATGGATGAATACCCCCTCACTGATCAGACACAGGATTCCTGGGATTTAGGACACTGTCTTTCGGAGGGGGGCCAAAAACTAGGGGGATTAAAGAGCTCAGTGCTGGGACATGATGCAGCATGGAGACGTCTGGTGTGCTCAAAAAATCAGGATACCATGTTAAGGGCTTACACAGAAACTTACAGGAGGTGAATTTTGCTAGGGGCAAAAGGCATGAGCTCACATGTGCCTCAAAGCTGTCCTCAGCCACTCCCGGGTGGGTTTCTTCCCGTACTCTGCCTCTCATAAAAATAAAAAGACTGGCCAAAGCAGTCAGGATGGAGGAATGGGCAAGGAGAGGACTCAGTGGAGGACTGGGCCAGCCCCTCTGGGCTCTGCAGTCCCTGGGAACCGTGGCAGGATGCACAGCCATCAGGATGTGCAGCAGGATGTGCAGCACTCGGCCCAAGCAAATAACAGACACTGACAGGGAAAACCACCTCTGCTAGCCCCAGAAATCTTCTCTTACGCCAAGGAGTGGGGTAAAAACCCCTGGGAAGATACCGCAGAGGCAAAACCCGCATTCCTAAGATGGCCAAAAAGCGATCCCATCTATCTCCCATTTCTGAAATCCATTTCTGAAGCATCGCTGGCCAAGAAACATCAGTTGCTTGAACATGGTTAAAGCAAATACATGCAAAAAAAATCATGGAATCTTATAGCTGAAATTTAAATGGTCTCCACAAACATCTTGCATATTTTCAAGGACACTAAGGAAATTCACATTTTTTAACCCCATTTTGTGGACTTAAAATACCCCAAGGGAAAAAGTTATTTAGAACTACTTAGGAAACACAAAGCATAAAAAGCCTGTAATTATTTCTGTGCCAAGGGCTTGTCAGTTTGAAAATCCCCGCTCTTGAACAACTAATCCTTATGGGAAAAAAAACCATGCAGCTTCAGCAAGATGCATCATCAGTTGACTTTTGCAGCACTTTTCCAGCACAAAGGCACTAAAGTGGAAGGCATAGATCTGAGTTTTGTTCTATTAGCAACTTTCACCTCCAATATGCCTGATGAACTTCCCCAGCTGACCAAGCAGACCTGCAAAGCATTGTCCCAAGGTGAGACCAGCAGCTGCTCTGTGAGAGTGGCGCTCTGCAGGCATCAGGCCAGGGAGGCAAGGACAAGGCAGATCTTTGGAGGCTGAAATGCCTGAAACAGGCCAGTTCAAAGTGGGGATACATTTACTTTAAAAGCCAAGGATTCAGGGAGTTCCTGAGATTTGTGTTGTGCAGTTGGAAACAGATAAAGACATTATTGGCATGGAAATTGTGCTTCCTCTGGAGGATGGGGATGGTCCATCTCAGCAGAGCAGGATGGATTTGGGCTCTCTGGTTTAGCAGCCAGATTCATCACTTCATGTTATGCCGCCTGGATAAAGATGGGCAGCATCAGTGCTTCTGAACCTGGCTGGCCATGAAGAAATGGTCCTATGAATCTAGCTGCATCCTCACATGTATCCCAGCATCAAAGTATTGATCAAGTTTCTTCCATCCTCACTCCAACATAAAGAGCTATTCTCATCACGAGGCAAGGGGACGAAGGTAAAGCGCTGGGAGCAGGCAGGATCCCAGCACGTTTGGCCAGAGGTCATTCTCACTGCAAATGCTTACCATGAAACTAAAAATAGGATCTGGTGGTGGTTCACAAAACAGCACATCTGGAGAAAGAGCGCTTCTCCCCAGCCCTACAAGGGGTGACAGCTCAGGGCCTTGGCTCCACATCTCAACCAGGCAAAAAAAAGATGCAAAAGTTACTTTGGTGCTGCAGAGAAAACTCCTGTAAAGATGCTGCCATGAGCACAGACACTTTGGTTCTTGTTAGGACCCAGACAGAGACTGCCAGGACAGGCACACCAGCAATCCTCCTCCACCTGGCGTGCCTCTAGCAGGCTGTGTGAAAAGTGTGTTACACCAGGCAGAGCAGGTGAGCAACCCAGCAACTTCTGCAGCCTGGCACTCATCCATCAGTGCTGGCCAGGTTTGGAGCTGGAGCAGAAGGCATCATACACACACATCTTGAACAGCAGAGGCCAGAAAAATCTCATCCCTGGCATGGGCAGCTTTCACACTGCCAAGGATAAACATCTCACTTGGACCTACTTTCCCCATGCAGGGCCCTTCACCTATCTCCCGTTACTTTCCCCTAACCCATCTCCATAACAGCACCTCTCATCAACATGGGTTTTGACGTCCTCAAGGTAATGCATATAGGAAGTCTCTTCTACTTTCTGGTTAACTCTCCTTTCTAAGGCCAGAGCTGAAACAAGCTCAGACTCAAGAGCCCAACCTACAAGACTTTAAGCTTCATTAAAGTTTTAAGCCAGTCCACTGAGGTTGCTCTTTCAGCCTTTCATAATTACAGATGCAGAAGGAAGGAATAATGTTCACCTGAGCAGGCATCAAGAAGATTCAAACACTTAATGGCTTTCCTAACCAAGCTCCCATGTCCACATCACTGTTTAAAAGGATCTGCTCAATACCACTCCAGTGCTCTGCCCGGCAGCAGAGATGCTGACATATACATAATTCAGTATTTCGGTTCCACATCACCAACCCAGCTGGCCACCCATTTGGCAAAAGCCAGACTCAAGACACATAAGCCTGAGCCATCCCATCACACCAGAGATCACAGGCACCCAAGCCAAGAGGATGATTGGGCTCATGGACAGTGTTCATGTGAGCAAGGGGCCCTCTGCTCTTCCTGTATCCAGCACCTGGAGTTCAGCACCTCCATCAGGCAATTCAGGACTTGGCTTGCATGAACCGTGTTCTCAGAAGAACCTTTTCCACCCCTTCAACCCTTGCAGGAGTCTACAGAAAGTGGTCTGCAAGAAGAGAGGAGACTGTCACCCCATGTCAACATCCAGCACAGGGCTGGGGTCCTACATACTCAGTGCACACACAGCACAGCTGCCATTCCCTCCTCTCCTGCTGCCTGGATGGTCCTAAGACCAGAAATGGAAAAGATGCCCCAAAGGGGTGTTCTAGGGCAGTCCCAATCTGGGCTTGACAAAGAAGTCATTGGGCAAGAGTTTTGGGGTTGTGTCTTGACAAACATCCATCTCTATAATCATCAAGCATGAATTTAATCATCCAAAGACATCAAAATCATCCCTGTGGAGGCACTTGTGAACATGCCATTTCCAAAATTGCATTTCCACCTTCCTGTTTATAGACACATTACTGCAGAGATTAGCAACATTTTGCATAGCTAAGACACTGTTTTCCAGGAACAGACTTAACAGGACTGGCAAGTACGAAGCAGAAATTTTGACAATGAAAGCATCCTTATTTTTTTCACAACAGTTGGGGTTGGAGAGAAGAAATGACAACAGTGACTCTTGCAAATTAAAAAAAATAAAAATAAAATATAAATAAAATGCTGCAGCTGAGTACTGCCTTCACGTCCCCTAATCTAGTTCTCTTCCTTTTCCAAATTTTTACTGCCAAATGTTTCCCTGAGCTTTCAATAGCAAAGAGAAAATTCCCGCCTCACTCTTCCTGCTCAGCTATCTTGGGCAATGCTATGCAGTGAAAAATGAACTTTTAATGTGGCCCCACTGGCCCCAGGCAGAGAAGGAGCCCTCAGCACACACAAGTTCCAGGTTCATCTAAGTTGCTCTGCGGCACAAAACTAGAGTACAGAATGCACGTCACAAAGAGATGAATCACATCCAAAAGATGGATTCTTCAGGGATCGCTCCTGCCTCTTGTTGTGTTTTTAAGACCTCACTTTACTTCCTTGCAGGGCAGGGACCTTGCCCAGAGGGATTTCAGGGGTGATGGTGGTTATCGTTCCAGAGGAACAGACATACCAGGGAGGAAGATTTTGCACGGTGGTGGCAGGGGCAGATGACAATAGGCCGAGGCGTGAGGGTCACGTGAAAAGGGATTTGTTCTGCTGTCAAGGACAGAAAGCTCTCCCTAAGAGCAGTGTTAGGAAATGAAAACCACAAAGGAAGGACAGGGGCAAGGAGTGGCAAGAGAAATGTATGGACGATGGCGACAGGGGGACAGCTGGGGAGGATCAACGCTGAGCTCTAATGGGCTCACAAAGCATGAGTACTACCTGAGGAAGCCACCTCCAGCATGCTCTGCCCTTCAACACATTGGTCCCCAGGAGGAGCAGGATGCCTCTGTGCAGGGCAAACCTTTCATCTGCAGCCACGGAGCCCCAGAGACCCTCAGACACCTTTGCCTGCCAGGATGTGCTGTGATACAGAGGAGAGCAGTTCTCCCACCAATTCGTGCCTTCTCCTATCAATTCATGCCTTAATCCTACTGATTCATTCCTGGGAGAAACTGCAACACAAGCTCTCAATTGCCTTCAGTCAGAGGTAGCCCAAGGTGGAAAACAGAAAGACAGGCATAATGTAAAAACAAGGCAAATCTGGAGAGAGACTGAGAATTCGTGCCCCCCATTCAAACATGCCCAGCAAGACGTTATGATGATGAACAAAGCCTTTTTCAGCTAGATACATATTTCCAGTTCCATTTCATGGGTAAAGGAGCCAAGTCTCTGCCAGGCACCAATGCAGGAGACTTGAACTCAAAACAGGATCGTATTCATGGGCATGGGAAATGCTCTACTGAAAACAGGTAGGTGCATGCAAGCACACAATGCAGTATACAAAAATAAATTGATTGCATTGAACACACCATGATTTCACTCCTGTATTGAGAAATGCACATGCCACCCTCCTCAAAACTCAAACCCCTGTGGGAAGAAATCACCATTTTCAGATAGCCAGCCTACAAAATGCAGAGCACCTGCAGGATCCCTGACAAGATGAAGAAATTGATCTTTTGTTAATAAGATCCCAGCAAAACATATAAGAAAGAAGACAGAGCCGTCTGACAGAGAAAGGCTACCAGATAGACATAGGCTCAGGCTGCTATAGGCCTTTTGCAAAAGCTTCAGGATCTGGCTGTCCGTAAATATTTGGGATGGGAAGCCAGGAATTACAGACCCCTTCTCCTGGGCAACCAAGGCTTGATGATCTTAAAAATAATCAAACAGAGCTGCAATAAGATGCCTGCTGGTTTCACAGAGACTCACAGACAACCAGGGCGCATCCATTGCCCCTGAGCACCATCAAGAGAAGGTACCTGGGGACCAGCTGACTTCCTTCTGCCCAGACAGGATTTCTTCCAAGTTAAAAATATTGAGGAACAAAATGGAAGTTACAGGCTAGCGTAACTGCAGCTATAGGCTTTCACATGGTGCTTGCCATGGGAGGGAGAGCTGTTAATCCCCACATATCTCTCTCTCCTGAAATCTATGAATACACAGAAATTCAAATTCCTCATGAAAACACATTTATAGGGAAAAAAATAATTTGGGGATCAGTCCCAGTGTTTAACCAGGATAAAATCTGAACTGGTTTTTTCCCTGCTTTAGAACTACTCTTTACTCCTATTACAGAGGAGATGCTTTATTAAATTGCAGGCAGAGGTACAGTCTCTCAGCCCAGGCTCCTGTCCCCAGTTCCCCACTTTACATTTGCATCTGCAAAGGGCATAAGGCAAAAACAAAATGGAGAACAAAGGGACAAAGAGCATCTTGAAAGAAAAATAGCCAGGACATCACTCACTTATCCACCTCTCCCCGCCTTGGCTGCAGCCTCTTCTTCCTCAGACATCCTCCAGCATTAGAGCATGCTGAGTAGCCCCTTGGCTGAACACCACAGGATTCAGCAGAAGTGGGAAGCCATGAATCCAAATCCAAATCAGATTCAAACCATTGGGTTTTCTCTCAGAAAGGAGCAGGACTTGCAGCCCTGCGAGCAGGAGACCAACCCTCACCCCCTGAAGTGCCTTTTCTCCCCCGCCAAGGTAGAGGGTGCTTCCGGGTCCCCCTGGCTAAACCATGGGGCAAAAGCACAGGATCAGAGTCAGAAACTACTGTGGGTTTGGGTATGTTGAGCCAACCCCGGGACAGCGACAGACAGAGGAGCTCAGCCTCCCTGGCAGCACACGTGGCCCCTGGCAAATCCTGCCCACACACTGGCCAGCCTCTGGCATAGCCAACACCCAAGACCATGATCCAAAAACAGCCGGGATTGACAGCAGCATCGAGTTTAGACCCTGCCAGAGAGCTCCCTAAGGAATGACTGGGCAAGAAACGCAATTGTGGGCTCTCTCAAATCTGTGGCTCAGCAAATCCCTCCCTGTGCCTGGTGGCTGCAAGCAGGTAAAGAACCAGCGAGGCAAGGGCTGGTGAGCTGGGACAGAAGAGGACCCCAGCTGTCTCTCCAGCTGGTGGGGAAAAAATTCTCATCAAACTGAAATAACCCCCCCTTTCCTCCCCCAGCTGATTTCTCTCAGTGTCTTCACTGGGTTTGCAAAGATCTGAAGCAGCTCCCCCAGATCCAAGCACCCTGACAGGCACTGATCAGGGAGAGCTGTGACACAAGGGGAGAAAGAAAGAAAGAAAGATAAAGGGAAAACCAGTCATTGCAGGTCTGAAATAAGATGGCAGAAACCACAGAGAGTCCCAAGGATGCTCAAGTCCCAGCCCTGCCAGCACCAACCCACAGTCTCCAGGGTCCCACTGCCAATGATCAGGAGAAAGGGTGACCCCAAAGCTACCCCTAGTCCCTGCTACAAAGAAACATACGATGAGTACATTCAGCTGCCTTGGTCCCAAGCTGCAAAACATTGCTCCCTTCCAGGCCTTTCTATGAAACATTAGTTGTAAGACTCAAATCTAATTAAGGGCAGAGTGAAGGGGCAAGATGTCAAATCTGTCCTCTACTCCCTTTGGAAAAGGAAAGCCTCACAAGTGAGAGGACAGTGAGTGGTAGAGACAGAGGCAAGGTATATTTTGCTCACCTGGCATTTCCCATGTAGAGCCCACAGCGGCCTCCACAACACACCTCTCATTGCTGCATCCCGCTGCTTCCCTGCTTCCCTCCCACCTCCACAACAAGGCAATCTAATAACAAAAAAGAAAGGAACAGAACCTGGTCCTGGCCTAGCAGTACCCACCACTATAACCCTTGTAGTGATGAAGCCAGATTTAACTGCTCCAGAGCTGTGCCCATCCCAGCCCACAAGTCAGCATGCTTCCTCTGGGAGCTATCGGGAAGGGAGTGAGGATAGAGAGCCATTTGCTACAGGAAACAAGGTGCTGGGTAGGGATGGAGCGCAGGCAAGGATAGGATGCTCTAGAAGAAAAAAATTGAGGAATGGGAAAAGAGAGACCAGCAGGAAGGATATCATGCCACAGACCTGCCATGCGCTCTGCTACCTTGTCCAGACCAGCCTAACTGCCTCCAGTGCATAGCCAGCTGGAGAACTCCAAGTTAGCACTGTACTCTTCAGAGGATGCCTTATAAGAAAGGAAAAGGACATCTGGAAGGCATTCTCCACTGTAGCTGGGCTGACCTATGGCTCTCTGGAAGGCCCATTCTCTCCTATCAGCCACAAGAAGTGCAAAAATTCCCATTTCTCCAAGCAAGATAAAGCAAAGGACTGCAAATTACCAGCACAAACCACATAGACCATAGGAAGTCCCAGCTGGTGGGAGCAGGCTGCTCTAGAGCATTCAGCATCAGCATCACCTTATTCGTTCTATCCATCTGGGATTATCTGCTTTGCAACCCTTCCGGGCTGGGGAAGCTGTGCTACGGTTTAGCAGCTAATTGCACAATTACATTCATTACCCACATTAAGCAAGATAAACAGCCATGGTGCTTCAAACCTCTTCCCTCTCTCTCCTCTACAGCATCAGCTGCCAGACAAGCCTCCAGCCCATGAGAGGAGGCTGAGCTGCGCTGCCCTGCACCGGCAGATCCCACCTTACCCCTGGGTAGAGCCTGCTGTGGTCTGCTGGGACCACACTCATCCCCCATACAAAGATGCAGGCTGTGATTTTAAAACCCAACACTGACGGGTTTCTCAAACACATTCTCTTTTTTGTGTGTGTGTGTGTGTGTGTGCGCGCGTGTATGTTCAGAGTTTGGAAGGACTCTTTTTCCTTCACATCCAGATGTCCCTCCTCATTTTAATTCACAGAGGCAGCGGTGGAGACACCTGCATGACCCCATGACTCCAGAAGCTGGGGATTTCAGAACCAAGCAGAGGGAGCTTTGCAATGGCGGCACAGAAGCTGGCAACAGCACAGAGCCATCAAGCCGTGCGAAGACAGGACGAGCATCACACAACTGCCTCCCTCGGCCAGGGAGCCCGGCGTGGTGGAAGCGGCTTGGGGGCTGCGGCTGCCCCTCCACTGCCGGCGCCCACATGCCAGGCCTGCTCCAAGATGTGCTGGCCATCTGCTCCTGCCAGCCGGGGCTGGGGCCGGGGCTCTGTGCCGTGGCTGGGGACGTGCCAAGCCATCCTGCCGTCACCACGCTCCCCAGCTGCGCCCCCCGTCACGACAGCACCGCTGTCAGTGCTCTCGGCCCCCAGAACCAGCCAGGACGGTTTCTGCATGCCACTGGCATCACCCACCGTGGGGCTTTGGGATGGGGATGTCCCAGCAGCTCCAAGTTCTCCCTACAGCTCCGGCTCTGCATGGCCCATGCAAACCCACTATGAGACAACACTAGGCTTGTGGGGCTCAGGTGTTCCCATCTTCATGTGAATTTTAAGACTCCAGGGCAGCCCACTCTTCCCATTGCTTCCAGCACCCCTCCTCATTTATGGCCAGGTTTAATGTTACCCCCCCAAAAAACCTGCCACCCCAAAAGCCCATTCCCCTGGTCACCAGCGCAGGGGCCCCACAGCTGGGGAATATCCCTGAATCTGCTCTGCAGTCAGGGAACTGGCCAGGGTGAAGCCTGAACCTTGTCATAGTTTCGACTTACCAGGTTTGGACAAGCGCCGGGGGCTGCTGCGAGATTCAGGATGTTCTGTAACCGATGTCCTCTGCCCCAGATAGATGCTGTCCCAGGGGCATGGCTCAAGAAGTCCCTCCCCAGAAGCCCTCCCCGCCAGAGTCAGGCGCCAGAGTCAAGCTCGTCCAAGAATGACCCCCAGCCCCCTGAGTCTGCGGTCAGCATCACTATCCAAACTACCTACAGGTCATAAGCTGTGGCCCTGGGCACCCCAAAAAGATGCTGAGACCTGGCTTGGCATCCTTTGTCTTTCAATCATCCCTCTCTGGGTCCTCTCCCAAGGTCTTCCTCTTCACGAAAGACAAAGAAAGTAAAACATGTGCTTTAGTAAATGATTCTTCAATTTCTAGAGTCCAGCAAGTCAGATGCTCGCTTAATACCGCCCATAGCACTTTCCATGGCTGTAGTTATGACTAAAGGCATAACTCTGCCGTCTCACGCTCTGTCATTAACCCTCTACAGCCTTCTTATAAATGGAGCTCAAAGAGAAAGCAAAGAGGCCTGTCAGAAAATACTGCACCTACTCATCTCTAATAAAACATCGGAACAGTCACCACATGGAAGAGAAATCCCATCTTTCAATTAAAAACAAACCAAAACCAACCAAACAAAAATCCCCACAAAATCAAACAGTCAAAACCAAAAAAACCCACCAACACCACAGCACTGGCAAGTGGGATCCTGACCGCTTCCCTGATACTCCCAGCACTGATGTTTCACACGCAGACACCCCAGCCTTTCCACCCAACAAACAGACAGAGAGGCCCCGGGGAGGATCAGCCACTTTGCGCCATCGCCATCGCACTGCACAAGGAGTGTCAGTCACTCACGATAATTAACCAGCTATCGGCTTGAGGTAATTAGCTCCGTGCAAGAGCAGTGGCTCTTCCCCTGCTCCTTTCACACTGAAAGCCCCTTTATCAGCATCAGCACCCACGCAGACACTGGCACAGTGTTACTGCACCAGGGTAAAACATAGGGATGGGCAGCTTGGGCAAAGAAAGAGGGGGTTTCATTAAATACAGTCATGTGTAAAGCTCAGCAAAGCCCAAAGGGAACAGAGTCTTTGGGATTTTGAATCTTTGCCATCCCCAGGTAAGGAGCTGCAGCACTGGCACATCAGAGAGCCCAGGCACGGGGATGGAGGGAGCAGGGACATGGACCTACAGCCCCATGCCAAAAAAGTAAAAAAAAATAAAATCCAAGGGGACAAAGATGCGATAGCGAGGGGCAGGTGGGAGCAGGAGAAGAAACTACCAGTGGCTCAAGGATAAAACCATCACACCTCTGGGAAACCACCGGCTGCAGAGCCCACTCCCAGCTCCAGCCAGTCACCAAACCAAACACAGCTGGGAAACAACCAGGATATACGATGCCATCACCAGAGCCTAGGAAATACTTGCGGCATTTTCCTTTTTCACAATCATCCTTGTCCATCCCAATAGCAAGATGGGCGCAACAAGAAGCCAGCTGAGGCACCGATTTCTTTCCCAGGCAAGAGACATAGGAGAAGGGTTTCAGGTTGGAGCCAGCTTCTAGAGCTCAGAAGCTGCAGTCAAACACGCAGAGTAAAACCCACATGCGCTGCAAGTTGGAAAGGCATTTCTGTGGTAATATTCACCCAAGTTTCCCCTTAATGCTCTAAATGGAGGCACCGGTACAGCAAAAAAAATGTGAATTAAATTGTGTTGGAAAGCAATGGGGACGGGAAGCCAAATTTTCATGAACAAACAAGCAGCGCACCCAAGCTCAACAAATTTTTTGCCTAAAAAAAGAGGCCATACGGCAGCGCTCTCCTTCCCACTCTCACGGCAGCTAATTCTTCCGCTCTTTCGTAAACATTTGAAAACAAGGTCACGCGCACGAATTCTGCTTTCAATTTGCCTTGTATCCATAGTGATTAAACTCAGACCCACAATACAGGACTTAAAGGAAAAAAGAACCAACTTTAAAAAGGCCTGGAGTAGGGCTAGCCCCCAGCACGCTCACTGGCCCACTGAAGGCCAGGGATGAGAGCATCGCCAACCACAGTTTTCTCATGTAGCAGTGACCTGGGAATGGAACCATGGGGCTCCAGCAGTTGTGCTATTGCCGTAGCAAAGGGTCCAGCCCCACAGCTACACCCTCCTCAAGAAGCAACTGGCCTGGAGGCAACACAAATTTAATGGCTCCGAAACCCAGCCAGAGAATGGGGTCCAGCAGGGACAGTGAAAGTGGCATGATCAGGAAGAAAATGAAAACAGCTGCAGAAGAAAGACTCAACAGCCTTCTCCCCATTCCCACTGGAAAGGCTTTCTTTTAAGTAAAAAAGGAAAAATAGTTTTCTCATTGTCTTCCCTCCCTCCAACCCCACACTTGCCAAAGGAACAGCATCAGGACTGGAAGCTTTAACCACCTACATCTAAATTTCCTGCTCATCAGCGCCCCAGATGCAGGCAAAACCTTCAGCGTGTGACAGAAAAAATCCAGATTCAGTGGGGCCTTCCCTGGTCCCTGACAAGTGCCTCAGTTTCCCCATCTGACCAGGGGGAGCAATAGCATTGTCCTGCCTGTGGGACTATTTCCCCAATAATATATAATATTTTCCTAACTCCATTCAGAACCACATCAGGGAGGATATAACGCTCTTCCTGAATATGGTCAGTTGGAAAATAAAGCCAGAGATGGAGAAAACACTTGTCCCTGCTCCTCCACAGCCTCGGGGTTACTGAGGCTCAGGCTCCAAACAAAAGGCTCCTAAATGCTCAAGGCCCAAGCCAAGCACAAGAAAATACTTCCAAAAAGCAGAGAACTGGGGCACGACAAGGCTGCACGGGAGAAGCACAACTCACCACGCAGCACTGTAAAGCTGACACCTCTTGGGACACACGGCGCAGAGGAGACAGGAAAGTTGCAGGGAAGTCCCCCAGCCCCTCATGCTTTCAGCAGGGTGCTGGGAGCAGAACGAGGCGGGCTCACCAGGGGAACAAGGAGACACTTACTTCTCATAGTCCAGCTTGCAGTAGAGCTTCTTGTCGCGGTAGAAGCAGGTGGTCTGCAGGGGCTCCTTGCAGGACGCGCACTGGACGCACTGCTCATGCCACAGGCTGTCGTTGAGGCGCAGCAGGAACCGGTCAGAAATAACGCGCTGGCACCCTTCACACACCGACTTGGGGGTCGCAGCTCTGCCTGCGGGAAAGACCCGGGCGCACGGGTGGGTGGCGGGAGACGGACGGGGAGACGGAGCGTGCGAGGGATGAGCAGAGGATCCCGCCGCTCCCGCTTCCCCGGCGCAGGCTAGTGGGTCGGGTGGGGGGCGAGGGTGTGCGGGGCGCTGCTCCAGCATCCGGGGGGGACCTGTGCCTTAGAGCAGCTCCGGGAGCAGTTCATCGTCCCCGATTTCGTTCCTTTTGGAAAGGTGAAGGCAGAACCGCAGCTCGGAGAGAGGGTGATTGTTTGAAACGGATATTAAAACGAAATTAAAAAATACAAATTATTTACTGTTCGATACGAAAGAAAGGCCTTCGTTGTAGTTAGGGGGGAAGAGAGGGAGCACACAATGCATTCACGGAACGAAACGGGAGCGGGGAAGGCAGGCGCGGGGCCACTGCTCGGGCGAAGGGAGAGGCGCGGCGCCGGGCAGGAACGAGCAGCGGGGAAAGCTGCCACCGGGGTCCTCCGGTGCCATCGCTCATGTCCCGGCCGGTTGTGCCCTACCTTCGGGGTCCCCAGGAGGGCAAGCAGGGTGCCCCGACTTACCCAGCAAGGAGGAGAACGGGGCCGCGGGGTCCAGGGCGTTCGGCAAACTCTCCTCCATCTTCAGCCCGTCCAGCATGGTGAGGAGCCGAGCCGAGCCGGGCCGGGCGAGGGGGCCGCGCCGCCCGCCTGCCAACACAGCCCGGACACGCCGCACTCAGCCCGGCTGCCGGCACTACCTCTCCCGGCCGGGGCTTTCCCGCTCCGGCTACCCGCCCGCTCCCCTCTTCCCTCTTTATCTCGGGCCAGAAGAAACCCCCCGAACTCCCCTCTCCAGCTTCGCACCCCCTGCCCCAAACTGGCTCACAGAGTCCCACCAGCCTCGCTGCTCCGACGTGTGCGGCAGCTAGCCTCAGAACCCCCCGCTGCAGCGGGACGGGAGGATGCGGGGCAGCCGTCGGCAGGGCTCGGCCGCTTACCTGGGACGGCCCGGGCGAAGCCTTCTTGAGGGGAGCCGGCGGGAGAGACGTCTACAGCCACCGCTCCGGGATGATCCTGCAGCGGCTCCTGCCTCCCCGGGCTGGCCTCCCTCACCTTCCCCGCCTCCGATGCTGCCGGAGTGGGGACTGAGCCGCGGCGCCCTGGACGGCTCCGAAGCGGAGGGCACCAACCTGCGGGGAAGCGCCCGCTCGACTGCTGCCAAGGCACATTTCCTGGAGCTGATACCTCCCTACCCGACCCCCACCCCCTGCCCTCCCCTCTCCACCCCACTCGAAATAAGTTTCCTCCCCGCTCTCCTGCCTGGCTGCCGGCACCGGCCCCGCCACGCCTCGAGGGGCCGTCGGCTCTTCCCGGCTCTGGGGGGCACGACCGGGCCGCCTCGGCTCCGCTCCCTGGCCTTTTTTTTTTTTTCCCCTCATTTTTTTTAGAAAGCCAAAAAGAAGAAAAGGGAATAAAAATAAAGGTGGAGGGTGGTGGCCCGCCACCGCGGCTCTCCCGCTAGCAAAACCGCCTGGAAACCAGCTCCCCTTCCAGCAGAAGCCCAGGCCGGGAGTTTCTGGGAAGAACTGGTCTCTGCCCGAGACAGGCAGCGGCCGGGGCGGGCTACGGTTCCTGGCGGGGATGCGCTCCCCCGCGCTGCGCATTGCCTCGGGCACCTCGCTCCCACTGCCCCGGAGTGTTTAAGGAAAATTAGTGCCGGGAGAGGAGGAGGGAAAAACAAAACAAAAACAGAGGCGGAGAGCTGCCCCGGAAGGCTCGCCGCCGGTGATGGCTGACGCCAAGCAGGGCCCGGTCCGTTACGGGCGCCGGTACCGCGGAGTCACAGGGGGAGGTGGCCTCGGGGAAGCGCTGCTCCGGCTCCGCCAAACCGCATCGGCTTCGGGGAGGGAAAACCCGCGGAAGAAAGATCCCGCCCGGCCGCAGAAGCTGAAACTTGGTGCCTTCCCGCAGCCCCAGCAATTTCCCGTCCTGCACGGCTCTCCCCTTCTTTCCTCCCCGGCGGCAGTTCGCTATTTTTCGGGGAGTTTCATGGGTTCGCAGGCCCGAAGCTACCCGTACCGCGGTCGGGACCGCGTACCTGCTGCGCCGGAGCAGCCTGGACAGCACGGCTGCAGCTTCCCCTGGCACGGAGGAGAGCCGGGTCCCCCCTCTCCGGCTAGCAAGGGAGAACCAGCTGCAGAGCTGCGAGAGACCCCGCTACAGGCTCGAGAATGATGGGAGGTTTTTAGGGGCTTCACCTCCTGTGTTCACCAGCGACCTTGCTACCAGCCACAGGAGCGGTCCCAGCCTCTCTGTGGGACATCCTCGTCATCGAGTGTTCCCCACGCCCAGATGACGTGGGTGATACAGGCACCAAGGTCATGTCCTCTGAGAGCTCCTAGGAAGGGGAGAGGCCACAGGTTAGCAGGGGTGGATCATCACCCTGCCAAAATCCCGTGGGAGAAGGAAATGGACTCCCGGGACAGCCTCTCTCGATCCCAGTGTAACTACACTGGAAGTTCGGGCACAAAAGAAATGGTACCATTGCACAGGCTGGAGTGAAACAGCTCTGATCCCTCACATCCAGAAAGGCTGAGCTGCAGGAGGGAGTCACTAGGCTCTGATGCCTCTGTCTTTTCTCTCCTGGGGGTTCCCAAGCAACTCCAGCCAAGTTTCTCAATAGCCAGATCCATCAGAGTGACATTTCCAAGATACCAGCCCAGCCAGGACATGACCAAGGGCTCCAAACACTGCTCTTCCTCCCTTTGCAAAACAGCCCAGCCCAGCCCACTCCACCTCAGCTGTGCAGGGCAGTAGACTTTCCTTCCACAGGAGTCAGCCCCATGGGATGGGAAAGCCATCCTTTAGTATTGCTAAAAACTGTGGCACTGTACAGGGCACCATGCATATATACTCAGACTGCCTGCTTGATTTGGTCTGTTCAGAGATGCAGGAACAGCTGGAAGTAAGTCCCCCCTAGGTGCTGTCATCTGGTGGTTTTCCCCTCCTCTCTAGGCAAGGAGGGGTCTGGAAACTGCCTTAACCTCACAGCTCTTGTGCACAACTTCCAGCTCAGTCTAGAAAGGATCAGGCTTGAAGGATGGCCCCCAGCACATAATGCCAAGAGGGCTGCAGCAGGGTGTTGCTGCCCATGATTTACACACATCCACCAGCTCCCACACGGCTCACAGGTACTGGAGCACACCTGGTCTCCTGCAAAGGATGGTCACCAGGTGAACCACAGCTTCATCTCAGCCCTGCAAAAGATGGAAGCAGTATTTCAGCCAGCTCAGTGCAGCCTCTGAGGGCCAGGCTTTCCATGATTAGCTTACCAAGGGCTGAATTAGGTGCAGCAGCCCACATCAGCAGCAGCTGAAGAGAATTAAACCAGAGGAGAAGCAGGACTAGCCTTTCTCCTTGCTTTAGGGTCTGCAGGCAGCCAGGTGTTACAAAAACTGGGTGGTCCGGAAAAAACATCATTGAATAGAAGCTGCTGCCAAATTAACAAGCCCACTGCATTGGAAGAAGGGGCACACATTTCCCCCTGCCATCTTCCCACTGGGGTTGTCCAGTTCTCCTGTTTTATGCCAAGGAGCTTGGGTGGACCAGCAGGTCCACACTGTTCACTACTGGAAGGAGATCAACAAGCATTCAGCTTCAGGGGTGGCTGGCCACAGTTAGAGCAATAGACATGGCTCCAGACATCAGGGACCCAAATCCAGCATCACCTTAACTCCGCACAGCAAAGCAGATGCAGAGCCACAGAAGAGCAGAGAGGTCTGGACAAAAAAGCATGCACACAGGAGACCAAGGGAGAGGGCTGTTATGAGTTGTGCTTCCCTACACGTGCTGCAGCCACCTCTCTTGGAACAGGAGTCACTGGGCCAGCTAGTCAGCACCATCAGGGTGCTTTTAACGCCTGAAGCCAAGTCTTCCCAGAAGACAAAGCCCTGCCTATCACTCAGAGACATCCCTCTATGCCACTTACCCTGTTAAGTACACACCACCCTCTCTTTCCTGTCACCCTCACAGCCCTTTATAGGCATCAGCTGCTGCAGACCCAGCTGGGCTGGCTGGCCCTGGTAGAGAGGCAAGCCAGAAACCAGTCCACACCCACAATGCTGTTGAATATCTTTTGGGGGGACACAATCCTTTACCACTGAAATTCCCACAGCCAAGCCTGTCCCAGGAAGGGCTAATTGTACAGAGAGCATAGGGAGAGAGACAAGAGTGGTATGGGGTGGCAGCCACTGGCCTTACACAGGTCTGGGTTGGTCTTTCTCCACCAACACTGACAAACAGTTGGGGATTTATCAGAGCTTCTCTGTCTTTGTATCATGTTTTCCACCACAATGTACCTCGCCATGAAATAAAAGCAACCAATCCTGAAAGAGGATACACACGCTGCTTCCCATTGCCACCATCAGCTCTAAGGAGTCCCACATGCTCTGAATCAGTGTAATTTCTCCACTACCTCCACCTCCTCCTCCCTATGCCCTCTGGCGCTCCAGGAGGTAACAAGTCAGCACAGCTTCTCCAGCTTCCCACCCAGGCCTTTGATGGGACAGCAGAGAGCTGGGTGGGATGGAGAGGAAACAGAGAAATGGGGCAGCAAAGAGGGCGTGTCAGGGAAGCTCAGGTGGAATGGTGAAAGCAGTCCAGGGCCCAGACAACAGGTCCTCAAGGAAAGGCCAATGGTGGTGGCACTCCATTTAGAGTCACACCACTGGCATCTGAAAGTCATCTTAGGTCTATAGGACATGATATTGAATCACTAAATTCAGCAGGAAGAGTGAAGCTGAGTTAAATGCAAAGTTCAAACCTTTATAGCTTGGGCTTTATTTATTTTATTCCCAATACAGAACTGCGGTAGTTGAACTTCAGTAAAAACTGAAGCAGCCAGTACATAGAATCATAGAATAGTCAGGGCTGGAAAGGACCTTAAGATCACGTGGTTCCAACCCCCCTGCCATGGGCAGGGACACCTCACACTAAACCATGTCACCC
>WYDI02021022.1:0-12214 GCA_009867235.2 Psittacus erithacus | reverse complement strand
CAGAGAAGTTCACTTTCCATTTCTGATACATCTTTGAAAATGCTCTTTACAAAGACAAAAAAAGAGGGAGTTCAAGTATGCCTCACACTTCTATTTATCAAAAATTTTGATATAAATATAGGTAAAATGGGAAAATCCAGCCACTTGCATTCTCACCCCCCATCCCACATACATACATACGTATAACTACGTACTCGCAAGTCTCCCTTCCAAGTTGCTTTCTTATACCTTAACTCTCTTTTACTTCTACTTTTTCTCAAGACCCTTTGGATTCTTTCTGTACTACTTCTCAGCCTGAATAACTGGATACTGAGAGCTCAACCCCTGCCTGGCACATTTATAGAACATCAGTTTCCTCCTCAGGAAGTAGATCAGAAAAGACTTAAATACACATTTGTGACAGAGGGCTGGCATCTGCTATGCAGAGAGTAAGGTGGCAGTGAAAGGAAAGGCAAATAGACAGCAGTTTATCTGCCTATTATACTTCAGCAAACCTGCTGGCAGGCTAGGTGTTTTCTGTGTAAGTAACTCTTCCTCCTGGTGAGGTGTTAGGTGCTTGGATGGCCAATCTTAGATGCTCATAATTCTCTCAGAGCTATCCCTGAAGCCTATACACCTCCTTCACCTTCTCAGTATAGCCCATCACTGTTCCTCTTGACAGAGGTCAATGCAGCTCTGCCAGACAATTTTACCAGCCTGTCAGAAAGGAAAGTAAATTGTGTCCTCCATCAGTGTTGCACTCCTCCAATCTATTTTCCAACCTTTGATTTCTTTACCCTTCTAAAAAAACAGTAAGCCTTTATTTTTACCTCTTTAAACGTGCAGATGTTCCCTTCTGATTCTATAAAAGCATCCACGACCTTCAAGACAAACCTGTATTTCTCCCTGTAAAAGTAAGGAGGACATGTTCTCTACAAACAATTTACTTGTGCCTTTCCCATAACAAGTCCTTTGCACTGATAACCCGTTCTAGTTTTCCCCATCAGGTTAAGCATTTCTCTGAGGCACACAGGAATCTGAGGTTAAATGTGTGTCTTCTTGGCTTTTTGACCTCTGGTTAGTGATGAGTTTCCTCCCCCCCACAGTAATAGAGGGGGAAAAAAAACGTGATGGATGGCAATAAGAAAGCTGTTAGAAAAGGAAAAGGGAGCTTCCAATACCTCTTCAGTGTGAAATGATCTACTTCAGTGGAACTATTGGGTGATGGATGCAGGGCTTTTTCCTATAATATGACTTCATTTTCACTCTCTTCCCATTTTACACAATTACCCTAAAAAACAGTGTGTCATCTGCCACTGCTTGATGTATCTTCTCTGTATGTATCTCCTAATTTGTTTAGTTTATGTAGGTGAACTTTTCAGACATGGTGGAAATACTTGGGTTTTTTGAAACCCTCATCCTTATTTTCTTTGCTTTCTACAGAGAGATGGTGAAGAGTAGCAAGGGCAAGGGAACAGACATATCAGGGCCACACTTCTAACCCAGTAAGTGAGGTGTTTTCCAGGAGATGAGTTATGTACATGTATTCTGCCTCCTGATGTTGAGGGAATTTGTGATGATTGCTTAAGTAACTCTCACTCAGAAAGGCTTCCTGTCCATAATTCTTGAAGCAAACTCAATGCATCTGCATCCTTCTCAGCAACATCTATCATCGTCAAAATTGTCAACTATGTTTCATTTTTAGAAACTATTTTCCTCTATGTACACATCAGGGTATGGTTCCTTTTTCAGATGCCGCTCTGAGCTTTCAGTTCTGGCAAAGGAAAAAATCAAAACAGAAAAACCGTGATCCACCAATTAAGGTATATTGATGGAAACTACTGCTGAAGATTTGCTGTCAGAACAGTAAAGCCAAGACTGCAGAGTTTCATTTTTTCTAACTGTGACCATGCTGAGATGATAATATCTTCTGGAGCCCAAGGCTTATTAGTTTAAGAGCATTCCTTAACTTATTCAAGACCAACTCTTTTACAGTGGACTTTCTGATACGCTGATATGCTCTCTCACTATACAAAAAACATGCTTAGCATGTGTGGATATTGTTGATCCTCCTGTGAAAAGTCATGCAAATAGCTGGTTTAGATTTTTTTTGTCTGTTTGGAGTTTTGTTTGTTTGCTTGTTTGAGTACTTTGTTTAGTTGGTTTTAACTTTGCAATTAGGTAGGTCACTACGGACTTCTAGAATTACAAACTCTTGTTTCTTCAGGGCCAGGTGGCAAATAATACTTGAGTTTTCATAAGGTTTGCTTGGTTTAGGGGTTATGTTTTGGTTTGCTTGCTTGCTTTATTTGTTTAGCATCACTAGTGATACAACCGGAAAGAAATAACGCAGGAAAAATTCATCCCAGATGACAGTCCCTGTTAGTTTTGACAGCAAAGCAGGTGAGAAGCAATGGAATAGGAGCTGACAGCTGAATTCCATTGGTGGAGAAGTTTGTTGCAGAGTTAATTATGCTTTCAACCTGGCACCTGCAGTCAAGAACAATGTTGAAGGGTAGCTGCATGTGTAACATGTAGACAGTGCTCTGCATTCCCTGCAACAGATGAAGTGTCAGGATAATAGGAAGCTTCTTTTCTTAAATATTCAGTTATCAGCGGATTGGGGGGGAGGTGAGGGAGACAGGCTGAGAGCAGGGAGGAAGAAGGGCTTTTTGCTTTTCTTCTGACTTGCTAATAAAGAAAAGACAATGTCTAGAAAACAAAAAGTTCTAACATATGAACAAAATATCTTTGATCTCTAGGAGAGAAACTATCTCAGTGAATACATTAATCACTCAAAATATATCTGTTTTGAAAACTTTAATGAGAAGTATCCTCAGGGAAAAGTTTTCTCTCATTTTACTTGAGAATCACACATTTCAATATCCATTGGCCATATTAGAATTCAGACAAATATCTGCATACTTTAAATGTCTGCCTGAATACTGAGATCATTTGTCAATGTCCTCACTGAATTGTTTGTCAGACAGAGTGGTGCACATTATTTGAGACAGAAAACGAACTGTTTGGGTTGCTATGGTTACAGCCATAGAGAAGATAAATTTGTGAAGCTACTATCTTTCTTGAGGGAGTGGGGTGTGGAAAGATAATTGAAAAACTAGAAGTTAATCCAGCACATCAGGATAGGGTTAGAACTGAAATAAAGCTTTATTTTTGCATTTCATTATATAGGTGAAAGACACAATGTATCCATAAAAGTAAATAAATATTGATAGATGGTTCCATTATACTCCCATTCTCTGAATTTATGCTACGATTTGTACCAGTCAGGCCGTGTGATTGAACTGGTTCAGCCAACAGGATTTGCTAATTTGGACAGTCATCTGATTTAGATTAGCATGATGAGGCAGTTTTCTCTACCAGAATTTCTGCCAAGATTTTTGTTTCATGGAAATGTAGAATCATTTAGGAAGGGACCTCATGAGGTCATCTAGTCTAACTAACCCCCTTTCTGCATCATTCAGGTCATCAATGAAGATGTTAAACAATATTCTCCTCAGGATTAATCCCTGAGATAAACCACCAGTGACTTGCATCCAACTGGACTTTGTGCCACTGCTCATCACCTTCTGGGTGCAATCATTCACCCAGTTTTCAATCAATCTCATTGTACACATATCTAACCCATACAAAAGTCAGCTTGTCTATGATGGTATTATGGGAGACAGTGTGCAGGGGTTTACACTGAAGTTGAGGTAAGCAACATCCACTGCTTTTTCTTTGCCCATTAAGCTAGTCAACTCATTGTAGAAAGCTAACAGGTTAGATAAGCATGATTTCCCCTTTGTAAACCTATGCTGTCAAATCCTGATCACCTTCTTTTCTTTGACATGTTTGGAAATTCTTTTCAGGATTTTCCCACTACCTTTCCAGGGGCTGAAATGAGACTCACTGACTTGTGTTTCTTGGATATTTGCTTGGCTTTCTTGAATATAGGAGCAACCTTTGCTCTCAGTCGGTTTTCTGGAATCCCTCCCAGTTGCCAAGGTAACCAAGAGTGGTCTTACAATGACATAAGCCAACACCTCAGCGCCTGTGGATGCAACCTCTCAGGACCCACGGACTTGATGCTTATGTCTGGTTTGTTTAAATGCTTCCTAACCTGGTCCTACTGCAGCGAAGGTAGTTCCTTCTTCAAACTTTCCTTCTTATCTCTGGAGCCTGGGCTTCCTGAAGGCCAGTTTTACTTGTGAAGACTTAGGCAAAGAAGCACTGAGTACCTTGATCTCTTCCATGCCATTTCTCACCAGTACTCCTACCGCTTTCAGCAGCAGTCCCACATTTTCCTGAGTCGTCTTTTTGCTGTTCATGTACAAGTAGAATCCTTTCCTGATGCCCTTCACACCCCTTGAGAGATTCAACTCCAGCTGTCTAGAAAAGCCGAGGTGGCTTTTCTGACCCTATCACTGCAATATTTTATAGCAATTCTTCTTGGGTCATGTCTCCCTGATTCCACCTCTTCTGCAGTTCCTTTTTACATCTGAATTCAGTTAGAAGCCTTTTGCTCACCAAGGCATGCCTATTGCTTCCTTTTCTTGATTTGCTACTTGCTGGGACCCTGAAGGAGGTTATCCTCTAATACCAGCAAACTGTCCTGGACCTGTTCTTCCTTCCAGGACTGCATCCCATAGCTTCTTCCAAGAAGATCTTTGAAAAGGCTGAAGTCTGTTCTCCCTGACAAGGTCCAGGGCTGTGGTTCTGCTTTTTGCCTTGCACTCTCCTCTTTGGATCCTGAACTCTACTTTTTTATGCTGTTTCTGGCCAAAGGTCCCATTGACTTTCACATCTCTGACCGGCTCTCCCTTCCTCTGGGTCTGGCTGTGCATCTGTACTTTGTTGGTTCTTCTGTCATCTGGGTTCAATTCAGTGAGTAGTATGAGGTATCAACTTGATAAGCCAGATCTCAGATCTATCCACTCATGAATGTGTGTCCCAGTTACCGAGAAATATGATTCTGTTCCCCAACTTCATGCAAGCAAGAGGGCTAGACAGGCAGGAATTCACTTCCTCCCTAAAATAGTTTTAATTGAGGCATTATCCCTCTCAGACACAAGAGACACCCTTCAGGATGAAGAAGATCTTGAAACATCTGTGTTGCTTTCTAAGGTTTTTCTGGTACTCTAACCTATGTGCTAGCTATAGCCAAACTTCTCATGTTAAGTTGCATGTAGCCAAATTGAGGCTCCTGCGTTGAAACTATCTCAGGTTCCTGGTACCAGGACACCAGGATATCCAGATCCCTAGTTGTGAGAAGAAGCAAGTTAACAGGATCTTCCATATCTCACCCTGTGTTTTGTTTTTATTCAGTCCAGAAGGAAGTCAAAGTCGTTTCCTCAGTAGCCCTCAGGTGCTCTGCTTTCCTGAACAGTCTTTGGCACATCTTAGATGTATAATTAGTCCAGGGAGTTTGACAATCTAGTATTTTTATTAGTCTAATGTGAAACAGGTGGTGGCCTGACCACTTTTCCTGACTATTATAAATGGATAAAAGTGGCCTTGATCATTTTCTTTACTTGATGATTTTTGCATTTCCTGAGCATACCTGTATGGACCCCTAAGATCATTGCAGAGGTGAGGCAGGAGCCAGCTGTTTACCTAAGCACTCAAGAGCAGGCTGAATGAATGCAAACATATGAATCCAGGCTCGTAAGAACAGCCAGGTCCTCCAAGAAGCATCTACTCCATTTTAAGCTCCTGTGGGACTAACTGGTGATGAAGAGTTTACAAAACACTCCCTCAAAACTCAGATAGTATTGGTCATTCTCTCTCTAGTTGTTGTCTTTTAATTTAATACCTAGAAATACAAACCTACCAAAGACACGAATGAAGTTTGGGGTCAGTTTTCTGATGGGAGGCATTTTCTGATGTCAGTAGAGGTGTTACTAACGTAGAAGAGAGAAATAAGGTCATTAGTAGGCCTATTGCAACCTCTAACAAGTGATTTAAATCACTATGAATGTATTATTTGACATATTTATTCCTGCCTGTGAATTATTTATGAATTGATCCAGAAATCTTACAATGCCAGTGTTATTTGCAGCCATTCAGCAGTAGATTACTCTGTAAGCTAATTTCATGAGTATTTTTGCATGCTGTTCACTATTGGCCTTGCTGATTGCTGACACCTCATAGCTGCCAGCTCATGATTACCTTTCAGAGGAAAAGCAACCATTCCCCAAAATATAAAGGCTGAAGAGTTTCCTATGTTACTCTGGTCTATTAAGCATACTAAAAGCTGTTGATTGAGAAAAAAATTTGGATCTCAGTAATAACTGTAGTTGCTAATGTTAATTAAAGCCGTTGAAGCTACAAAAAGAAAAAGTATTGCTGAAAGATCTACAGTTATTGAAATGTTCTTAAATTCTGAATAAGCACCAGAATAAATAAGCAATCTTACAGCACTATTTCCCTACTCTTTTGGGGAACATATTAATTTGCTCCAGGAATTCTATCTGTAGTGAACTATACTGATGCACTGAGTTTGATCAATTCTGCTCTGTTTCTTTAGATCAGGTTTTGAAAGAGACTTAATGACCAAGATGGCTTTAAAAAAAAAAAAATCTCCTAAGTACTAAATTCATATTAGCAAAAAACTTTTTGTAGGAGTCAAGATTATTATTAGCCAAATCTAAATTAAAATGTAGAGCTCCTTTTCCTAACAGTACCAGTGCTTTTAATTTATTTCTTAGGAAGGATTATGTAAGATACCAGACAAAATTAGATTAGACACATTTCTACTCCACACAGATATAGGATGATAATAACTTTAGTAACAATATTCTTCATCACAAAGATCTTCTGAGACATGATACAGCTTTAGAGTGGTGGGGGGTCCCCATGTCAGGGATTGGCAGCTGTGCCCTGGCCCCAGCCAGGAGCAGGGCAGCCAGGGGACACCAGGGCTTGCAAATAACTCACAGAGTTATTTAAATGCTAGAGGTTTCCAGGAGGCTATTTCAGGGAGCGTAGATTTGGAGCAGTGAGCTGGGCAGAGAGAGACTTGAGGCTGGATGAGTAGGCTCGGGCTTGCTATGAGGAGCCCTGGAGGGCAGGTGGGCTTGGGAGGCAGGGTGGCAGTCACCATGTGTAAGTAAACTTTCCTGCTGTAAGGTCTGCATATGCTTTCTTTTCAGCGACTGCTCTGAAAGACAGTTTTAATCAGCCGTAAACCAGTTCTCCAGACCTTAAATACAAAATGCTTGAGATGTGGAAAAATTTCCAACAACATCCTTTTACTTTAATTCAGAAGGCTTTTTCCTGGTTTAGGTTTATTTTCAGGTGTGAAAATAAAGCCAATATGCTGTCATTTTTATAATACCGCATTCTTATGATAAGTAAAAAGTCACATTAATACAATAATTTCATTTTCCAGTTCACTGGCCCATAAAGTGGCTTATTGCACTTGGGTATTTAATACAAATACAGAAAAGTGTTTTCTTTGATATATTTTAATTCTATCAAAAGTTGTAGTGACATTTTAACAATAAGAACTAGAGAATGGGTTGTTAAAACCATTAGTCTTTCCCTTCCAGATTAGCATTAAAATCCAGCTCAGGTGAGATCACATAATCTCTAAAACAGTTTTTATCCATGGGCTGATGTGCAATAACTTACAGAAGGTTCCTATTTGGAAAACATTTGCTTCTTGCAAAGCATAGGATATGCCTAAATTCCTGTAGATAGTTGCCGAGTGACCACACAGGGCTGAAAATATTTCCCTTCCTGTCATTCAGCTTGAGGAGAAGCTTCCTGTCATTCAGCTTCTCTGCTCTGCCCAGGCTGAGATGCAATTGTCCAGTGAGCAGCCATGGCTGCACTCCCCTAGCTATCCTCAGACACCCCAGCTCTCCCCAGCTTTCTTTTTGGCAAAATAAAAGCAATTACAGTAGTCAGAACTAGCAATAGCAAGCGACTGAACACAATTTGTATAAAATCGGCGGCTCAGAAATCATGGCCTTTCACATCTCAAGAAGTGATACATGAAAACTATTGTGCATTATTTCACGTGGTACATTCTCTCTCCCCCCCTCCCCATGTATTCAGCCCTCCTTGAATCCAAATGGTTCCATTAAATTGTGTGAAAGTAATGCTCTTCACAACAAAGTATAAAATGGAATTGTTTATAAAATCATTGTGATATCCAGTTTGGATTCCTTCAAAGCAAATACTGAAATTGAAGGCTGAGAGAAGGTGCATTTCCTCATAATCTTATAATCTGCTGACAGTGCACATAGACATGTAAGGGTTTTTTTATTATTTGCCTTGTTTTAATACACAGACACGAAGGTAAAGTGAATAGTCCCTCAGCTGTGGAAATGCAGATGCCATGATTACAGCTGAATTGAAAGAGGCCTTGGCACAACAAATCACTTGAGGTTGTATCAGTTTGTAAGATTCTAAGTCTGTGCTATCCCATTAGAGCGTGCCGTGAAGAGGCCACAATGAAAGAGGCATCATCCTCTTCTTTTGGACCTCCCCTGATAATCCTAGATGTCCCAGGATAATTAAGTTTTTTTTTTTTCCAGTTACACATATATATCCTATTGCAGGCCTTCAGATACACAGTCACTAGCATTGCTTAAAATTAAAATCAGCATGAAACAGTAGCAGAACTGTGGCTCTCCTTCTCCCTCAAGTCTTTGTTCAAAAGCAATTCCAAAACCAAAACAAGGTTAAAGTTCTTTAATAACATTATTCTGAATGTAAACAATTTCTTACAGAAATCATCAAGATCAGAGTCATTGACAAAACTCAGGATTTGTGTCAGTTGGAGTTTAAAAAGGAAATGCTGTAAACAGGCTCTCAAAACTAATCCTTCCTCCCCATTTAAAAAACCTCCTCTCCTGCTGCATTTGTTTTGCACACACCTGATTTGCAGAACAACTTTTTATTAAATTTGTCTGCTTAGCTCCCGTAACTTTTTTCTATGCTGTTCCTCTACAGTCACAGGGAAAGATTCTCTGTAAAGTCTGACCATTGCCAGGGAACATAAATTTCATTGTTTTTTCCTCAAATCAAGGAAAAAAGATAGGAAGAAGCATTAAATTGGGGAATTAATACTCCTTTTAACAAAAAAAAAATAAATTAACCCAAAAAACCAAACCAACACTAAAACCCAACCAAACCAAAAATGAAACAGAGTAAAAAAGGAGTCTACCCAACCCCCTCCAAAAAGAAAAAAAAAAGCCAACAAAACAACAACCGCAACACCAAAACCTTAAAAAATTTTAGTGAAATTCAGTTAAAAGTTCAGGAGACACATTCAGAGGAATCATCAGTGAGAACCCAAATTAACCAATTCTTTTTTACTTTTCCAAGAGACAGATAATCTAGAGATGAATTCTCTGGGAAAGTTGAGATAAAAGAAAGATCTACAGCTATCATGTAATATCTGTTTATTACTTTGTAGAAAATTTTTTTTATAATCTAGTTTTAACTGTTTTCTTTCATTTTAAGGCCCCTACTTATGAGGTTATGAAGCAATGCAATTACACTTAACATCTCCTGTTTTAAGTTGTTTATTCAACTTTCCTCATATGGGCCATGCTGCAGGAATTAGAAGGTCTCACTTGATATTTAAGAAGTTTACTGAACCTGCTAATTTTTTAATAGTTTGGATTAATGATAGGTAAGCTGTCAGTCTGAAAAGGAATCAAACCACATATTTGAGGCATGAATGAACATTTTTCCTGAGGTGATAGGTACCACTTGGTGAAAAAAATTGCAAGTTATTATTAGTTCGTATGGAAGAAAATTGCAAATGCAGAAAAAAATAAACATATTCTTCCATTTTGTTCATTTGCTTACTTAGTTTTTGGTCTTTGTATCTTTGAAAACCATATCAAATACAACCCACAAAGGGAATTCTCCCCAGACTTGTGATATGTGTAGTGCCACATCCATAGCATTTCAGTCAGGAAATGTCCTTGCTTTCTGTTCCTAGTACCAAATCCTGTCCTTCATCTTGCACAGTTAAGCCTCATTACTCCTGCTGGCAAGGGGATCCTTTCCTGAGAATCATACCAAATGGAAATAAAATACGATACAAAAATAATCCACAAAATCATTCTGTTTGGAAAAGAAATATTGTTTTCTTAAACTAGTCTTACCTTTTTTTTTTTTTTAATTATCTTGCCCCACAATAGTGAGTGAATGAAAAGCTGTGATAATTCTTTTTAGACAAAAAAAAAAAAAAAAAAAGAAAAAAAAAGTATTTTTTTGTTTTTTGTCACTTTCTCAGTTGTTCTGTTACTTTTTTTCTGGGTAAATGCTTATTTTGAATTTTCATTCTTTTAATCTGATAGTAACACAACTAAGTGGAGGTCCTTCACTTGAAATTACATATTTTTCCAGAATTTATCTGAATCTCATTTTAATTGGCAAAGTTACCCTCTGTTTTATATCACATTTCTTATCTCTACATCTATTTTCACCAAGAAAAAATAGAACTTTAGCTTTAAAATACTGCACATAACAATCCTCCAATCCCTCCAACCCCCCCCCAAAAAAAACAAAACCAAAAAGGACATGGAAGGGAGTGCAGGATCTGTCCTAGGTATGTTAAAAAAGAAAGATTTAGAGTGTTAGGGTGTTCTTATGCTTTATGCAGAAATGTTGCCCATTTATGAGATGGAGATATCCTGAAGAATGACTGAATTATGGAAATATATGACTGAATCAGAAATTAATACATCATTTCTGAAGCAGCAGCTTTTTCTCTAGCTCCCTGTAGGTTATTGTAATAGTCTGTTCAACCTTCAGTGGAAACCTTGTGGATTTTCAGCTTGGTTTTGCAGCAGGGGTCTTTTATTTACTTTTAGCCCTGCCATCAGTCCTGCTTTCACTGAGCAGGCAACCTCTTATCATCTTCAATGGATGCAATACTAACAGCGCCCTTGTCTCTCATATCTCACAGAAAGAAATACAGTCTACTTGTTTCTACCTGTGTCATCTATCAATCACAATCCCTACAACATCTTGCCTTTCATCTTGATGAAATATCATAGCCTACCCTCTTGGACTGGGAGTTCAATTCAGTTAGACAATCATGCTACACACAGAATACTATTGTTATCTGAATTGGTCATAAAGTAAAGACTGTCAGAAGATGATCATAAACCTCTTCTTCCTAGATTATAAGACAAAACCAAACCAGGTAGTTCCTCTCTACCTGTCTCTGTGGTATCTCTTTCCTGTTTAGTCACTGCTGAATGTTGCACTAGAAAGACAAGCATTTCACCTAAGACAATGAAGCTACACCTAGATAGATAGTCTTTACTTTTTCAACCATGTAATCATGTCCTTGGTCTTATTTATCCAATATGCAACAAGCCCAATACTTCAAGTATTTGTTTCAGTCTATGTAGCTAATATTTTTTGATGTTTTTAGCTTAAGCTAAGAACCTACTTTAAGTCTGGAAGGACCTGAGTTTAAAAAGTTTGGCACCTTCAAAAGTTTTGAAACAAGTGCTTGAAGTTGGCTATTCAAAAAATTAATGCGATGAAAAGTCCCTGAAAAGTTCAAAAATGTCAGTCTATGTTTACAGATCAGAGTTTCAGAAAAGAAAGCCAACACCAAGTGTGCTAGGAACTACTCTTCCATGTTTCAATGCTGCATTGTCATTATCTTCTAGCACAGACAAGCAAGGCAGGCATGACTGGGCTTATGTGGTTTTGGAAGAGTGAAGAGTCCCAATGGAGCAACAGTTCAGGGCAAGTACTTTTGCTAGCTTCTCAGATTCCTGGATTATGCTACTTCCAGTTGTTACACATGTGTGGATGAGAGATCAGAGCTTACCCATTGTGAAAAGCCATTTTACACCCATATAAAAAAGCTTATTTCACAAATGAAATATTTAGCTTATTTGAATATCTGAAAGAGATCCAAACCAGATTATTTTTAATATTCATTTCACACAGCCTTAGCCAACTGAGTTGCTTAAATAAATAGAACCCATGAGTAACTATATGGATATGGATACTTAATGAATGAATTGACAGTAGCCTTCAGCAGTATCCTGCATAAAACAGCAACATAGTGATGAAAAACTCATTTGCACCCTAAAACAACATGTTTACAATACAGTATCTGCATGGGGAAGTAACACATTGTCGTGGTTTAAGTTTAGTCGTAAATTAGAAAAGCATGTAGCCTGCTCGTTTTTCCCCCCCCACCACAACCTGTCCTCCCCCCCACCCCCCACTCCCGGAGGGA